>WNGS01166226.1:17449564-17477610 GCA_020271785.1 Procambarus virginalis | reverse complement strand
CAAGCCTGGCCTCGGGCGGGCTTGGGGAGTACAAGAACTCCAGAACCCCATCAACCAGGTATCAACAGGTACCCTTAAAAGTTCCACAAACATCTCCCAAGCCACAGGTAAATGTGCATGTCATATTAACAGTACTTACAGAATGTTAAGATGCTCCCTGCATGTAACGCGTACAAATGTAAACATTCTAATGCTAATCTCACAACAGATGTGATCCTCTCCTCACACCTCTGTATATTGTCCACGACAATACCCAGACACGCACATTGATATCAATAAGGTTCCACGTTACTTCAAGAATGTAGCGCAATCTCTGATGATATTGCAAATTGCAACAGCCTAATGCTAAATGATTACGGCTCTGATATCCAGCTGTAACAGCTCTATGGCCTATTGTGGGTTCCATGCCCCAGTGTGGGCATCATTACCCATTGTAGTCTCTCGACGGCGTATCATTGAACCGTAATATATATATAATATATATATATATTTATATATATATTAATATATATATATATATATATACACGCCTGACAGCTGGGTGGACAGCGCTTCGGATTCGTAGTCCTGAGGTTCCGGGTTCGATCCCCAGTGGAGGCGGAGACAAATGGGCAAAGTGTTCTTTCACCCTGATGCCCCTGTTACCTAGCAGTAAATAGAGGTACCTGGGAGTTAGACAACTGTACGGGCTGCTTCCTGGGAATGTGTAACAAAAAAGGAGGCCTGGTCGAGGACCGGGCCGCGGGGACGCTAAGCCGCGAAATCATCTCAAGATACGAGCCTGTCATTAGGGTAAAGTGATACCAGACACGTTCACAAGTCTGAGATTAATACACCGTATTAACTTGCCCAATGTTACCTAAAGCAGTATAGGATGAAGGGAATGCAGATTCTTCACTCGCAAAAGGAGAAAGACTTGAGAATGGACATAGCCCAAAATGTGATACCAGAGCCCACGTTAGCTTCTGTTATTATAGAATAACAACGATTGCACACAGCATCCGTGCAGAAACTTGGGCAATGGAGTTTTCTGGGCCCTATATACAGCAAAGATGAGACCCTCACTTGAATATGACTCACCAGCATGGAATCCTTACCTGAAAAAAAAAGATAGGAGAAACTATAAAAGGCCAGAAAATATGCAACGAGACTCATTCCAGAGCTGAAGGGATTAAGCTATGAGGAAAGACTGAGAGAATGGACCTTACCATACTGGAGGAAAGGATAGATGCAAGGGGGAATATTTTAACAAATAACATTCTAAGAGAAATGGATAAGATAGACAAAGCAGCATTGGTCATCAGTGTCAGAGCTGACAATAAGTGCAACAGGTTAGACGTAGAAGTTGTTGAAGAATCATAGTTGTAAATGTAAATACTATAAAACCGTGAGTGGTTTACTGTATACCATGAATGGGTAAGACAGCGTGTATACCCATGCATGGGTAAGACAGCGTGTATACCCATGCATGGGTAGACAGCGAGTATACCCAGCTGGGTAAGACAGCGTGTATACCCGTGCATGGGTAAGACAGCGTGTATACCCGTGCATGGGTAGACAGCGTGTATACCCGTGCATGGGTAAGACAGCATGCATACCCATGTGTGGACAAGACAGCGTGTATACCCATGCATGGGGCAAACAGCATGTATACCCATGCGTGGGTAAGAGCATGTATACTCTTGTGTATATTATACACACCTCCTGAGGGCCTGATGGCATTATGATACGGTGGTCCAGCGGTTGACGGGCGGCAAGATGGATGATGCGACTCTCACATCTCCTCCTCAAAGAGGCTGCACGCAACGCCCGCCCTTACACCAGCCGCTCCCCGACAGGCAGGAACTGTCCCGAAGGCTGTGGTCAGGCCCACGTCGTCAGGGTCCCTGGCGTGTCCCGAGAGGCTTGGGATATCTCCCGCGACAGCGTCCTTGTACGGCACTGCCCGTCTGCCGGGTTCAATTTTTACCCGCCTTTTTTTGCTGTGGATTTTTAAGCCTGTTTACCTTTCCTTCTTTAGTGACGGATTCAATTTTCCGTTTGGTGTTTTTATGGAGGATGTGGGGCCCTTGCATGGTCCTGTGGAGGATGGGAGCTCCTTGCAAGGTCCTGTGGAGGATGAGAGGCCCTTGCAAGGTTCTGTGGAGGATGGGAGGCCCCTTGCAAGGTCCTGTGGAGGATGGGAGCTCCTGCAAGGTCCTGTGGAGGATGAGAGACCCCTTGCAAGGTCCTGTGAAGGACGAGAGGCCCCTTGCAAGGTCTGTGGAGGATGGGAGCTCCTTGCAAGGTCCTGTGGAGGATGGGAGCTCCTTGCAAGGTCCTGTGGAGGATGGGAGCTCCTTGCAAGGTACTGTGGAGGATGAGAGGCCCCTTGCAAGGTCCTGTGGAGGGTGAGCCCCCTTGCAAGGTCCTGTGGAGGATGGGAGCACCTTGCAAGGTACTGTGGAGGATGAGAGGCCCCTTGCAAGGTCCTGTGGAGGATGTGGGGCCCTTGCAAGGTCCTGTGGAGGATGAGAGGCCCCTTGCAAGGTCCTGTGGAGGATGGGAGCACCTTGCAAGGTACTGTGGAGGATGAGAGGCCCCTTGCAAGGTCCTGTGGAGGATGTGGGGCCCTTGCAAGGTCCTGTGGAGGATGAGAGGCCCCTGCAAGGTCCTGTGAAGGATGGAGGCCCCTTGCAAGGTCCTGGCAGGATGAGAGGCCCCTTGCAAGGTTCTGTGGAGGATGAGAGCCTCTTGCAAGGTCCTGTGGAGGATGAGAGGCCCCTTGCAAGGTCCTGTGGAGGATGAGAGGGCCCTTGCAAGGTCCTGTGGAGGATGAGAGGCCCCTTGCAAGGTCCTGTGGAGGATGAGAGGTCCTTGCAAGATCCTATGGAAGATTGTGAGGCCCTTGGAAGGTCCTGTGGAGGACCTACTAAAATAAACAAAGCCAACTCAACCTAAACTACCCAAAGTCACCAAGCATAACCCAATCCAGTCTAATATGAGCAGTTTTAATGATTAGATAATGTGCAACATTCGCACAGCCTATGCACGCATTGCCGTATCTAGGTTGCAGGATGGTCAAGAATATGTGAAATTTATTTCAGCTTCAAATATTTACATATACTAGCAGTCCATAAAATGACAAATCAGTATCTTTCTTCTCTTTGGAAGAGTGAACCCGTGTTTGGTGGGTGTGAACGAAGGACCACATGAAGGTGAGGTGTTACCCAGGATATGGGGACGTCAACTCTTTCGCTTTGAGACGGATGGGAACCATGGAGCAGTTCCGGTTGGCAGTAACGAGGTGACATCTGAATGGGAAGGTTAATGGTTACTGATCAAATTAATGACCACTTCTTTAATGGCCATAATCACTGTTTGGTCTTTGCCGATGGTACTGATAACCTTTTCACACACACAAATTTTATTATATATATATATATATATACATGTGTATATAATATACATGTGTATATAGACTACACATGTGTATCCACCCTGGCTGACACCTATGTACACTTCGGAGCTGATCAAGCAGGTGGGGCAGCCACCCAAGGAAACAGCAAAATTCTCAAATACAGGCGACTGGCAGGTCAATACCTCTTTGTTCCCATAGCGTCTGAGACGCATGGCCCCTGGGGCAAGAGTGCCTTGGGATTTCTCAAGGAATTGGGTTCCAAGCTCATTGACGTCACCGAGACCCAAGGGCTTGCAGTTTTTTGTTTCAGCGCCTCAGTGTGGCGATCAGAGGGGTAATGCTTGCTGCGTCCTCGGTTCCTGTCCGGAAGCGGAGGAGCTTCAAGAGATCCATAACCTTTAGGCATTTGTCTTGTATGTTTGTAACCTTTAAATACACAATAAAGCATAAGAAAAAAAAAAGGAAGGGGGTGGTAGGAGAAAAGCACACAGAAACTGTATTGGAGGGGACCCACATGCCCTCCAATGCGTTATGTGTGATTTCCTCCGAGGCTATGGGTCCCCTTCTTCCAGCCAGAGGTGGTACTCCCTTCCATATATATATATATATATAATATATATATATAGATATATATATATATATATATAATATATATATATGTCGTACCTAGTAGCCAGAACGCACTTGTCAGCCTACTATGCAAGGCCCGATTTGCCTAATAGGCCAAGTTTTCATGAATTAATGTTTTTCGACTACCTAACCTACCTAACCTAACCTAACCTAACTTTTTCGGCTACCTAACTTAACCTAACCTATAAAGATAGGTTAGGTTTTGGTTAGGTAGGGTTGGTTGGGTTCGGTCATATATCTACGTTAATTTTAACTCCAATGAAAAAAAATTGACCTCATACATAATGAAATGGGTAGCTTTATCATTCATAAGAAAAAAATTAGAGAAAATATATTAATTCAGGAAAACTTGGCTTATTAGGCAAATCGGGGCTTGCATAGTAGGCCAAAAAGTGAGTTCTGGCTACTAGGTACGACATATATATATATATATATATATATATATATATAATATATATATATATATATATATATATACTATTATATATATATATATATATATATATATATATATATATATATATGTGTGTGTGTGGTGTGTGTGGTGTGTGTGTGGTGTGTGTGTGTGTGTGTGTAAGTGTGTGTATATCACGATTAACACGTGTTACACGTGTTAATAAACACGTATCACACGTGATTAAAATATAACATCACTTTATCTTATGTTCCTTATTTTTCAGGGCATATATACAATGTGAAAAAGTCAATTTTTTCTTCAATGTATCTAAGAGCTCTTCGAATTGTGAATCCAGAATTCTTAGACGAAGAGCTTAAGAATATTGATTCCATTGGTCTCAAGCTTTGTTACCCACTGAGTTTTTTGGAAGTTTGCCGTAGCAAAGCACGTCGTACATATTATAATAATATATGCAGTGAAAGAATTCGCCCAAAGAATGTGTTATGTTTACCATATTTCTCGGGTTTGAGAATATTGTCAAGGCCTTGAAACTTTTTAATATACATGTATTGTTTAGCTACGAAAATACTATTGGTAAGATATTAGTTAGGAACAGCCCTCGTAGTGATAATTGGTCATTTATAAAATACCTTGTAAAGACTGCAATAAGTTCTATGTTGGGCAAACATCTAAAGATTTGAAATGTAGAATTTCGCAACATAAATACTCTGTAAGACATGACCAATTGTCTAATGCTTTGTTTGTTCATCTGTCAGAAGATGCTAACCAAATTGATTGGGAGATGGCTTCTCAATAACGAATTGTAAAAGCACCTATAACAGAAACATAATTGAATCTGCTTTGATACAGATCACAAAAGAAAGGAATTTGAACATTAGCAGTGGTTTATATAACTAAGATCCATTTTTAATAGATCAATTAAAGGGCGATTTAAGTAGGATCATTGGAACACATTGTCTCACTAAATCATTGTAAATATTTACTATCAAATGCTATGATTATCCATGTGTGGGCCTGTGTGTGGTTATGAATGGGAGCTGCATCGGATGGGCCAATAGGCCCATCAATCTGCAGTTTTTGTGCGGCTCATATTTGTTCCACTTATTTTACCTCACCTCACTCCACCATTCTCTCCTGCCTATTTATGTCCAGTACTCGACCTGTAAAACACTCCTTCTGAAGATGTATAAATATACGAAAGTACTTAAGGAAACTCCGTGGTCCTGACACTGTCATATATATATATATATATATATATATATATATATATATATAGATATATATATATATATTATATATAGTCGTATCTAGTAGCCAGAACGCACTTCTCGGTCTACTATGCAAAGCCCAATTTGCCTAATAGGCCGAGTGATTTTCTTTATTTTCAATAATTTTTTCCTATTGGTTTATTTTAAATATTATTATTATATTAAGAACATAAATTATTGAATTAGTTATGTTAGTTTAGGTTAGGTTAAGATAGGTTAGGTAGGGTTGGTTAGGTTCGGTCATATATCTACGTTAGTTTTAACTCAAATTTAGCAAAATTAGCTCATACATAATGAAATCAATAGCTCTATTATTTCATAAGTAAAAAAGAGAGAAAATACTGAATTCTGGAAAACTTGGCTTATTAAGCAAATCGGGCCTTGCATAGTAGGCCAAGAACTGCGTTTTGCTACTAGGTACAACATATATATATATATTATATAATATATATATATATATATATATATATATATATATATTATATTAATATATATATATATATATATATATAACCATGCAGCATGCTGACCCAGCCACTACAAAAACATAGCAATCAAGAAGGCTGTTGTGGACCATTGGCCCACGCGACACTTTTAGTCCACCTTACTCTCGTTTATATATTCGATTGATTCAGCAACGAATATCACCAGCACCCATATATCACATATCATCAATATATTCAGCATCCCTCTTCACCAGCAACATAATCATCTACATCATCTACATCAGCATAATCAGCACATCCTCTACATCAACAACATCCTCTACGCCATCAACAACTTCATATACATTAGGCACAACATCATCTACAATATCAACATCATCTACAATCACGGTAATAATTTGTATTTATAATTATTTTCAAAACAATGGTACGACAGCAAACATAACAAAATTGGTTCTATGAAAACGGCAAGCCATTAACACTTACCTCAACCAGTACACCAACAATGGCAGAGTACCAACAGTTAAAAAAAAAAAAAGGTGTGGACAGCAGCATAAAATCGGCAGGAAACAGTACAACAGCAACAGGCTGACCGAAACAGCACAGGAACCGTGAAGAAAACAAAAATACAGAACACCTGTATCAAGGGTGGTACAAAATGACTTGTTTAACAACCATCTTGTGCCAGCTGGCCATGTAGAGATGGCGGAACAGAGGGCAGTGAGGTACGGGAGGGAGGCAGGGATAGGGATAGGAGGGAGAACGACATTCCACGTGAGAGACAATAGCTAGCCTAACCAATCCCGTCCCCCACACTTGTCACCACTATCAGCACCTCCGCCCCGCCCACCCTCACTACTCTACTCCCCCTTCCTCTATCCTCCTTCCCTCGCCACTCGCCCTCTATCCTCCCCCACATATCTATCTCTATTTCAGCTATCTTTATTCCCTTCCGCGACCTATTTCCCTCCATTTCTTGCCACACCTCGCTCCATCCCGCACTGTGGGTAGGTTGAAGGGAAAGCCGGCTGGCAAGCCAATGCTGCTGCATACAAGGAAAGCGGCCTCGTCTGAATTATGCATCTGGAACCATTCGTCACGGTTCTAATTACCTACGTGTGACTGTAACAAGCTGGTTGAGGCGAGGTCTAACGAGGCTATACAACGCCACATACCAAGGCCGGAATTCCTTGCTGTTCCCTCTTGGACTTTGAGCCTTACGGCCGCTCCGGCATGACTCCCGAATTAGGCCAGGTGCAAAGGTCCCGAAGCCGCCTTGTTTTGTATTGTATGTGATTGTTCAAGGGGAGGATTGTTTCATGTTTTGTTTTTCTTCTTCTGCTCCTCTTTATCCTCTTTCGTTACCACTTTATTCTCCTCCTTCTCCACCTCCTCCTCCTCCTCCTCTTCCTTTTGCTTCTCATTATTCTCCAATACGTCACTCTCTTGTTGCCTCTCTAAATGTTTCCATTGGTCTTTTGCGTCTCCCTCGTCCTCCTCCTCTTCATACGCAGCCATCTTTTCGTGGTCTTGCTCTTCTTCTGATTACCATTTAATCATCATTACCATCATTGTCACTATCAGCATCATTATCATCTGTTTCTACGTCTCTACTGATTTGTCGCCAAAGTATAATCTTGGAAGAAAAACACTTAAATTCGCAAGCGATTTTGTGCTTATTGTGCTCTGTTATGTGTTCTGCCTTCTCGTGTTATGTGTTCTGCCGTCTTGTGTCACCTATGTGTGTACATGTTTGTTCCAGTGTTGCGTAGGTGTGTGTGTGTGTAGAAGATGGGTCTAATTTGCCCATCATCTGAAAAAAGAAAGCCTGTTGTATACCTGTGTACTGGTTGATTGAAAGTTGAGAGGCGGGACCAAAGAACCGGAGTTTAACCTTCGCAACCACTAAAATTTGAATACAATTAGAGCAGAACAGGTGTGTGTGTGTACATGCATACATAAAGCACAGAGGAGACAATATTTTATACAAATAATTGATAGAGAGTTAGAGTGTCTGAATGGGAAATTAACAAAGATAAGGAATAAAAAGTAGTAGAAGCCAGCCCCCAGCCCAACCTAGAGTACCACCCAACACACCAAGGAACAATGGACAGCGAATGTGACAATTAGCAAAACCAAGGAACAATGACCTCTGAAGGAAACAAAGAAAAGAGAAACATGCAATTAAGAAGCTTGTGAAGGCATAAATGCAAATTATATATATATATATATATATATATATATATATATATATATATATATATATATATATATATGTGTGTGTGTGTGTGTGTGTGTGTGTGTGTGTGTGTGTGTGTGTCTTGTAACCACTAAATGCATAATAAAGCACAAAAAACACAAAAGAAAGGGGGTGGTAGGAGAAAAGCACACAGAAACTGTATTGGAGGGGACCTAAACATTCCGTCTAAGGCGTTATGTGTGCTTTCCTCCGAGGCAAAGGGGTCCCCTTCGTCCAGCCAGAGGTGGTACTCCCTTCCATTTATATATGTAATACACACACTTAAACAGAATCACATCAGTGCCTTACGAGGGATAATCCCCAGAACTGAAAGGCTTAATATAAGAGATGAAGATCTAGACGAACAAGATAATACTACTATTGACAATGATGATGACAAGGAGAGAATATTTATAATAACTAACGGTTGTGTACGAGTGTTAAAACAGCAGCTGCTCAAGTGAGATGAAAGCAAATCCTTCAGCGTGTGGATAGTGAGCAAGTGGATAGATATAGAATTAGACTTCAGTAAGATACGATATGAAGTGAAGAACACGGAAGCTGAAACAAGACCCTTCAAACACTTTTAAGTAAGTTGACATATATATGATAACGTAAATTTTGTTGCTCGGGTGTAGAATTATCAATTATAATACTCCATGAAAAGGGTAAATTGTCTGCGAGGTTTCAGCAAAGTGACACAAACAAATTTTTATGCATGCCTGTGACTTCACCTCGCTTCACTACTCTCTTTCCCCTTTCTCTCGCCCCTTTCTTGTTCCTACTGCGCCCCTCCCATCTCATAACTCCTTCCCATGTCCACTAAGACGATCCACACACCTGAAAAAAAGTCTTGGGACACGACATCGACCTGTTTATCTTGTCGGCCCGCCAGATATGTCTCAAAACATAGAAAAAAAGTGTAAATTGGGAGAAAGAGAAAGTTTACTCTTTATTTTACTAAATATCTTCCACTTTCTATTCCTCAGATAATTCTACTTTATTATCCTAGGAAAGTAGAGATGAGGAACGTGTGGGCTTGAATGGCTTGGTTCCAATTAGTTCCAATGGTCGTGTTTTTCAATGCAACGTGTGTTTTCCTTACCTGACATATGTATCATAACCAATAAATATAGTTTAATTGCACTTCTTATTGTTGGTCATTTCCCTTTTTCGATATCATGAAGAGAACTTTATGAAAGCATTGAAAAGAAAACTTTATTACAGAAGGCAGCAACTGTCGTCTATATGAATGTATCCAAATAGCGAGTTTTTCTCTTTAACTGGTTGAAGGAATTACAGCCCCGCTCCTGTGCCAGGTAAGTCCACCACGGGTATCACCATAGCCCGTGCTACTTGGCACTTTTAGTTCCCAGTAGCTGAATCTTAAACAACAACAACATCCAAATAACATAAGAGAATTTAACCAGGGAAAGATGGACTGGGTAAACAATGAACTACATATGAGCCATGTGTTTCTTTGTTCTCCCAATCTGTTTTACTATGGCTGAAATCTCCCACAATTAATTGTCGGGATCCATTCCTACCGGTACGGTGCTTTTGTCATTCGTTATTCGGTAGAGGGTTGTAAATCTCTACCACTACTATGGTGTCCGTTACTGGCTCGCAGATTCCCTCACAACCTTTAATTACCAGCTCCTCGAATCTCCTGCCCATTCTAATCAGCAGGGGCCACACACCGTCTACTTTCTCCTTCCCCCTGTCTTCACTTGATGTTCCGGAGACCTACTGATTCCCGTAAGATTGGTGAATCGGGTACAAATGGTATTTGAATGCTCTCCTCGCCACAGCTTCTAGTGTTAAATTTTCAATCTAGGAACTTTTATTTCTAATGACGTTATGAGGGAGCAGCGAACCTCGGGAAAAGGTTGCATCTGATTGGTGAATATTTGTATCACTAATATCTCAGCCAGTACATATTATCGTTTGCCTCCTCATTGGCTGGCCCACACACGCGACAACACTAGAAAAAGCTCCTAGAAATACTTAGAGAGACGCCATATTTTATAAGCTATCGCACTATTCCCTAATATAGAAAATACAAGCTATACAGAAAGCGAAAGAGTTCTGCTATGTTTCTGTGAATGGTTGCGGCTGCTGTCCGCCTCCCAGCAGAGCCCAGATAAGATCAGCAGACAAGTAGCCTTATTACTTATGTATGAGTTCAAACACTACTTTTTTCCATTCCAATTATAACCTCATCACGACAACACTGCAACCTACAATCTTATTACAACACAATCTTATTAAACCTTTACACTAGTTGTGTAGAGGTTCTAAACAAGTAGAGGTTGAGAACCTTTGGTGGAAAATTCAAGAAAAAAAGTAATTATAACTTCCATACACATTAGGAATTATGTAATCTAAACACTGCCAATTACATCATTTAATCAACACAGGCCAATTGTTATTTGAAAACAATAAATAACTGTTAATTCATTTATAATATATGTCCAACCACTTGGGCTGTACGGTAGAGCGACGGTCTCATTTCATGCAGTTCGGCGTTCAATCCCCGACCGTCCAAGTGGTTGAGCCCCATTCCTCGCCCCCCCCCGTCCCATCCCAAATCATTATCCTGATCCTTTCCCAGTGCTACATAGTCGTAATGGCTTGGTGCTTTCCCCTGATATTTCACTTTACTTCATTTATAATATAAAAGAAAATGTGTTTGTCTATTTATCTGTCTGTAAAGTTGGAGGCCAGATGCCTGAGGGTAGCCTCACCCAAATTTGGAGGGGGAATGGTCTGGAGTATGTGACGGACATAGGATGGTCGGAATAGACATAAGTTAAATACTTCAAGAGGTATAGTCTGTAACCCAAACCCGTCCAGGCGATTTTCATGAACTTTGAAATTAAATCGAGTGTGCTGTCCGTAGTTACTTCCGCCATTTACCGGCGCATTTTCACGATTTACTTTATATGTTAATGTTTATCTGTTCGAGGTTGTAGGGGAGAGGAGAGAAAGGGGAAAGGGGGGGGACGAGGGGAGAGGGGAAAGTTGACGGGTGGAATAGGAGGATGGTGGGCAGAACAGACTATCCCGGTCACTGCCGGGTATGATTGTATATGTATTTGTGTGAGTAAATTTTATTATATATATATTTAAAAAAATGTGTAACTAGCTTAACAAGATTGTTACATGCTTAGCTAAATGAACTGTGGAGTTCAGTTCCTGAACCCATTGTGTGTCTCTGTAGCCCTTTCCACCTCAACCCAAGGGATGGGTATGGGGTGAATAATAAATGACCAAATTGACGGGTACTTCTCCAAATAATAAAAAATACAAAACACATTTTTGTTTTAGCCTTAATAGTCGTCTGCGACTGCAGTAGACTCAATCCCATTTCCCTCCCTATCCCACAGGTGTCCAGTAAGGGCACCTCTCTGCTGAAGGCTCCTGACCCAACCAGAATGGGTCTAGACTAGCGATGAGTCTTCTCACCCAGTTTTCTACCTTGTCCACAGTTAGGATAAATGGTGGCTGGCAGGCCACCCAGGAAAGCGGTGCACACCTAAGGTGGGAACAAACTAGTGCTAAGTATAAGGTTTTGCAACCACTACTGTCGAGAAGGCATGAGATGCGTTTAAGATGTCAACTTCATCACTTAGCACTAGGATTTCTCCCTTTCCTCTCTCTCTCTCTCTCTCTCTCTCTCTCTCTCTCTCTCTCCTTCTTTCTCTCCTTTCATCTCCACAAAACATCAGATTTACTTACAACAACACCACCTAAAATACGTCCAGTATTTATCCCCGCCGAGCTACGGACACCTGACTGCCATTTCCAGTCCAAACACAACAGCCAGTCTCAGTCCTGACCTGAAGTCCTGGATCTCCCCCTTTTTTTCCTTCAGTCAAAGGCAAACAGGAGTCGCGGTGTGCCTAGTGTGTAAGCTGATGCACGAACAAAGCAAATTACCAGTCACAGTGCTCTCGGAAGAAGCTTCAAGAGAAGGCGAAAGAATGACAAAAATTTAAAGAAATGGCTTCATAAACACGAGAAAAGAGAAGGGAAGCCACATACAGGACGCATGCTTTTGGGGCACTGAACTTTGGTGGCCCAAGAGTACAAAAACTCTTTGAACCGAGGTTCTAAACTTTTGTGTTCCAAGTGTACGGAAGCTCTGAGCTTTGATGCACTGTGAGAACGGGGATTTTTACAGTTCCAAATGAACTTCATTGAAGCCATATGAACTATTGGTTAATCTTAAGTGTCAAACATTTAGTTTCTATCAGAAACATGTACTTCTATTTCCGCCAATTGAAGTACATGTTTCTGACAGGTGTGCTCCATGTGTATATGTGTATATAAATATTCTCCTCGTGTATTGTTACGACCTTAGTTTAACGGTGATACTTCGTACATTAACGGCATTAGTTACCTACAAGAATTTGCATAGCAATGCATATTTAACAATTCTTTTAATAACATATTTAGATACATCTGCATTTGTGCAGCAGCCCTAGACTATATGAAGGGGAGTACAGAATGTCAAGAACTAGCTACGTGATGCTAAAAATCCGCATCAAATAGAATGGTTAGTCATACAGGGCCATGTGATCAGTAGCCTGCACTGGCAAATCTTAGGTGCATTATGAAGAGGATATCCTCAAGAACACGTGACTTAATAAAGTGATTGCAAAGCTCCAGGTACCTCATGCCAACAGGTCTGAATGCCCTAATAACTGGACATTCAGTGATGTAGTGTGCAAGATCATGCTCCAGTTCCTGCTCACAAAGTTTGCACCCGGGGTGCTAAGGATTCGGAGATTGGTCACTTGTAGCCACCTGCCACCGATAACGAAAGCCCAGCTTGATCCTGGCAACCATCTGTAGCGAGTCTTCGGGCTCCTTGATACCAAACACGGGAGCTGTAGTATATTTCCACGATGGATTATTCGGTTGTAGAGAACATGTAGTATTGACAACGAGGTAGGGAACACGTAGTATTGACAACGAGGTAGAGAACACGTAGTATTGACAACGAGGTAGAGAACACGTAGTATTGACAACGAGGTAGAGAACACGTAGTATTGACAACGAGGTAGAGAACACGTAGTATTGACAACGAGATAGAGAACACGTAGTAGTGACAACGAGATAGAGAACAGTAGTATTGACAACGAGATAGAGAACACGTAGTATTGACAACGAGGTAGAGAACACGTAGTATTGACAACGAGATAGAGAACACGTAGTATTGACAACGAGGTAGAGAACATGTAGTATTGACAACGAGATAGAGAACACGTAGTATTGACAACGAGATAGAGAACATGTAGTATTGACAACGAGGTAGAGAACACGTAGTAGTGACAACGAGATAGAGAACACGTAGTATTGACAACGAGATAGAGAACACGTAGTATTGACAACGAGGTAGAGAACATGTAGTATTGACAACGAGGTAGAGAAAACGTAGTATTGACAACGAGGTAGAGAACAATGGGGCGACATGAAGGTTGTTGCTCTTGTGTTGGGTGTGCTGGATGGATACACAGAGTACTGCTGTTTTCCCTGTGAGTGGGATAGACGTACGAGAGCTTCCCACTGTGTCATGGGAGACTGGCCACTCCGTCCATCATTGGTGCCTGGGTGAACGACGTCCAGCATTCTCTATATGTTGAATCAAGCACAATTTTGTGACGTCCTTACACATAAAACTATAGCTAATAAACAATTTTTAGTGTTATATTAGAATTCAGCATGTCAAACTATATACCAGTTATTTTCATCGTAGAAGCAAATTTTTAAAAAAAAATTGACCAGTGTATTCGTTGATATTAAGAGCTTATTACGGTGTGTTGGGGTTTCGGATATCTGGATATAGATGTCGTGATTATGACCCAACCCCCTTTATCCAACAGTGGCAGGGTTGAACATCAGAACTTGTGCTCTGTTTTCAAACATTTTGTAGATAATGCAATAATGTCGTTGTTGTCATCTCTTCTACTCCACTTACATTGAAGAAGTTCTTTTTAACTTGTCTGTGGTTCGTCTAGTTATTATTTGTGCCCCGCGGTCTGGCGATCATTTCTTCGATCGTGTGTGTGTGTGTGTGTGTGTGTGTGTGTGTGTGTGTGTGTGTGTGTGTGTGTGTGTGTGTGTGTGTTTACACCTCTTTGTGTATTCCCGTGCGCACTTATCAAACTCCACCCAAACCCAATAACATTACACATTATTCACAAGGTTCAGAGAGCGAGAGAGAGGCCCACCTCCTCCTCCTCCACACACGGGGAGACAGGTGGCTCCATTTGCTGTTTGCTGACTGATACACCAGGTGCAGGCTGGTCATGGCTTCACTCCCATATCTATATGCTCTGGCTGGAGCAATACCCTCCGCTCAGGCGTCCTCAACTCGCACACCTCGGAAGCATAGGGTTCAAACTGTGTGTTAAGGGAATGAAGGAGCATTTACGAACGAGTGCTGAGGGTGAGAGTGAAACTTTAAAAACGTGCTGAGGGTGGAGGTTCGAACATGTGCTGAGGGGTGAGGTTCGAACATGTGCTGAGGGTGGAGGTCTGACCGCACGTTGAGGTTCTTCTATGTGTTGAGGCAGAAAAGGAATAGAGTGAAACATTATTAAACACATTTTGGGATGGAGAAAGACCAGCTAGGTTCGAACACGTGATTAGGGGACGAAGTTGTGCTCGAACACGTGATTAGGGGACGAAGTTGTGTTCGAACACGTGATTAGGAGAGGAAATTGTGTTCGAATACGTGTGTGTCTCAAGCTTGCACAGTTATTTGAGCTTCAAGTTGCTCTTATTTGTTCACAGTTTGTCAATGAGTTTGTGTATTTTTACTTCGATCTTTATTATTATTATTATTATTATTTTTTTTTTCGCATTGCCTCTCCTTTAAGCATTTATTCTGCCTCTTAACTCCCTCGTGCTTTCCTAAAACAATCTTTATCAGGGTACTACATCCCTGGAAACACAAACCGAAACTGTCTCTATTTTCCGCTTGTTACAAACTTGTAATAAAGTTGCTACATCTTGGCTTAACGTGTTTATGACGTATTAGAACGTTGTTACAACTTGCTATAATGGTTGTATAACTGATTAGGAGGTGTTAAAACTTGTTCGAACGTTGTACCAACGTCGTAGTTTCGGTGTGTGTTTTGCGCGGATAACCATCTTCTTAATCTAAGTGTTTCTCTTTATCTCTCTCATCGCATTGCTTGCCATTGTTTCTCTGTAAAGACATATAAGATAAATGAGAAGCAATGAGACAAACATAGAGTAATGTACACCAAAAAATGTATCCCGCTTCTCAGTGTAATACACTGTTCACTCCTCTCAGTATATATACACACTGTTCACTTATCTCAGTGTATATACATTGAGATTTGTTGATTGATTTTGATGATTTGATTTGATTTGATTTTGGGTACTATCTGGGCCCTAAAAGGTCACCTAGTGCTGGTGGGAATTGGGCTAAGGTCATACGAGTTCCAATTCTTTTGGTCAGTNCAGGGTGTACAATACGTGTACAACACATCTTTACAGGGTGTACAATACGTGTACAACACGTCTTCAGAGGGTGTACAATACGTGTACAACACGTCTTCAGTGGGTGTACAATACGTGTACAACACGTCTTCGATACGTGTAACAACAAAATGATCACAAAATATTTTATTAAATGGTAACCAAATAAGGAAATTCCGCAGTAAGTTGAGTGATTGGTCATCGTCTTGGTCGGGTTCCCGTTCTTCCAGAAGCAAACGCTGTAACCTGACGGTCACGAACGTGTGCTCTGAGACGCAGAGCACACGTTCGTCAGCGTCTGTGACTCACTAGCTGATGGTTGAGCGAACAGCGGATCTGGAGGAGTGGTGATTATTTGCCTAACTCTCTCCTATTTTTACTCCAATCTTAGTTATAATTGATTTATATACTAATTTAGTCGATAAATCAAAAAAAATTTAAATGGTAATTTATTTTGTGATTCACACTTTTTTTTTAACACAGGTGGGGATAAGGGTACACGACTTCCGATTCTTTTTAATAGGCTTACAGATTGGCCTTCACATGGCTCACGTTAAGCGTTACATAATAGTTTTGCAACACGACGCGCTATTCATTTGTGTTCCTGTCTCAGTTGCAATATCATGTTGAATTGTTGTCGCCATCACGTGTATTCTTATTTTTAAATATAACCTGTCATCACCCCCCCCCCCCCGGCAAAGGGTCATTAATGTCCCTTGAAGTAGTTGGTATTTCTCCTTTCTCATATGTCAAGGCTATAGTGTATTCACCAGCATTTACCTGATATTCTGGGATGTGTATCATTGAAGCAGACAGTACACTACAGAGTCAAGTACACTACACTGTGGTACACTAACACAAATTGAGCAGCTTTAAGATTCTGCTCCACTGAAGACTCAGAATCCGTTCTTGAAAGTTGTCCTTTATTAGCTATAAGATGGAGTCTGAGATACCTAGTTTTAGAAGCTTTGCTAGAACTCTGAAAGTGGCATACCCGATCAAATGCACGTTCAGTGATCTGTGCAACAGCAACTAATCTTGGAGTCATCCAGCTTAGCAAAAGACTAGCTGCAAAATAACCTTTCGTGAAACCATACTGTCGACCACCAATGATCAAAAAGATAATATCATTTATCATGAAATTTATGTCTCACAAATTTCCCCAGAAATTGAAAGCGGTGACACTTTTCTATAGTTGCCGTTGAACGATTCTCCCTTGTGTGGACTGGACCCACAGCTGCATCCTTCCTTATGGAGGTCCATGTTCCATGTGTTAGGCATAGTTGGCAGCGGCGTGTGAGAGGCGAGGCCAACAGCTACCCACAACTGAATAATAATCTCTGGCCAACCTTACCAGGCCCCTTATCAGGAGTGGTTTAAAGAGGTGGTGGACCTTTCTTTTCTATAGCCACTGCATACCACTATTAACAGAGTGCTTGGCTCAGTCTGTGGAGGTTGTCGTTCTCCTTCAGGCACCTGTATCTCAGCAGCAAAATGGTTTGCCAGTAGGTCAGCCTTCTTATGATTGCTGGGTGCAAGAGTTGCATATGTACGCCACTCCCCTCCCATCTCCAGACTCTGTGTGTGTTTGTCTCTCTCTCTCTCTCTCTCTCTCTCTCTCTCTCTCTCTCTCTCTCTCTCTCTTCTCCATACATATTCAGGGCCTTGGAGAACACGTCCTCTTTACGTCCAGCTGCCGACGGGTGGGGTTTATGAGTAGTTCTAAATTATGCGTACAGGAGATAGAGGTGAGTGAGGGTGAAGTTCTGTGTAGCCGACAGCGCTTGGGCTTGTACACACACACACACACACAACACACACACACACACACACACACACACACCACACACACACACACACACACACACACAATCACTCTGGATACCGAATGGGAGATGAAGTCCTTCACGAAACAGACAGACAGAAAGATCTAGTTGATATCACGCCATACCTGTCTCCTGAAGCCCATATCTAAAGAATAACATCAGCGGCCTATGCGAAGCTGGCTAACATCAGAACTGCTTTCGGAAACCTGTGTAAGGAATCCTTCAGAACCTTGTATACCACATATGTAAGGCCAATCCTGGAGTATGCAGCCCCAGCATGGAGCCCGTATCTAGTCAAGCACAAGACGAAGCTGGAAAAAGTTCAGAGGTATGCCACTAGACTAATCCCAGAACATGAGTTATGAGGACAGACTACGGGAACTGCACCTCATGTCGCTGGAAGACAGAAGAGTTAGGGGAGACATGATCACCACATACAAAATTCACAGGGGAATTGACAAGGTGGACAGGGATGGATTATTTAACACGGGTAGTACACGCACAAGGGGACACAGGTGAAATCTGAGTACCCAAATGAGCCACAGAGACATTAGAAAAAAAAATTCAGTGTCAGAGTAGTTAATAAATGGAATGCACGAGGAAGTGATGTGGTGGAGGCTGACTCCATACACAGTTTCAAATGTAGATATGACAGAGCCCAGTAGGCTCAGGAATGTGTACGTCAGTTGATTGACGGTTGAGAGGTGGGACCAAAGAGCCAAAGCTCAACCCCTGCAACCACAACTAGGCGAGTATACACACACACACACACACCTTGAGAACTCGACCAAGCACCATTATAAGAGGAGATATTACACTCTCGTGTGTGAGGACAGGGAGGAAGACCACGATTGCGTGTAACGTGTTGCTCATTTTATACTTGGCGACCCGACACTCCAAGATGGCAATTCTCTGATAACCATCGCAGGCCAGAAAATGATGTCAGCATCCACCTTGAACAGCTGCCTCACACAGCGGCATCACAGAGCTGCCTCACACAGCTGCCTCACATAGACATACAAGGTGCTTACAAAATCATTGGAAAAAAATCTGCAGCCAAACTGGACCTCTTCTTCATCTTGGATGAGGAAGATCTATAGAGAATAGATAATTAAACTCCTCTAGCAGCTAGTAACCCTATGACCAGCTTCGCTAAAATGAAAGTCAAAGCCAAATAGTAACATAGATGGAAGGAGAGCACGCCAAAGAGAGGGAGTTTCTGGAAGGAATGCAGTGGGAGACAGAACTAAGGAAAAGGTCCCCATCACAGCAGTATATAAAAAATGGAATTAACAAGAGGCACTAAACTATATGTACGTATCCTTGACAAATATGCTCTTTAAGGTTCAATATAAATTAGGAAGAGCCAAGTGGGATACTTCAAACTGACAAATTTGATGACAAATCTTCAACACTGGTTCGCAGAAGGGATGGCGCGTCTGACAAACCTACAAGATTTCTACGACAAGATTTCAATGATCATGTCAAGGATGGGCTGGCTTAAATTAATTTTCCTGGACTGTCAGAAAGCCTTCGATATTGTTCCAAACAGGAGACTCTTACATCAGATTTTGAGACAGGTTGGAATAACATGGATCATCTTGAACTGTTGAGAGAATACCTCTCCAACCGGAAGGGAAGATCTGTGGTGAGATTGGGGTGATTAGAATTGAGAGAAATAACGAGTTGTGTACCAACAGCAAAACCTATACTTTTCTGATCAATGTCAATGATATAACTGACAAAACAGGATGCTTCATGCCAATGTTTCCCGACAATGCAACATTTATGAGACGAATCTGTACTGAAAAGGATTTCAGAATGCTCCTAGTATTCTTGGATAAACTGGAGAAATGGTCAGACATTGCTGTTCGAGTTTAATGCAGGCAAAAAGAAAGTGATGAGATTAGGGGCGGTGTTAATGAACACATAAAGCCATTACAAGAATTTGGGAAAACAGAAAGTTGAAGAGTTAGGCTTAGAGTTTGTGCCTTACCCATATCATCAGAGGTACACATTAACAGGATACCATAAGCGACATACGTAAAGTTCGCCAACATTCGAGAAACTTTCATGACGTTGAACACTATCTATGTCAGACCAGTACTAGAATATGCAGCCCCCGATGTAAAATTAGGACTGAATCACGAGACGAGTCTGAATTCACTACGCTGAGTAAGGCAAGGTTAAGATGCGCCTTGGTCACGAGATTTTGGAATATTAGAAGCACTGACATAGTGTACAAAGATTAAATGTTTACCAATAACAAGGACACACGGAGACGGCATTGGTAGAAGTAAACCTGGGAGGCGCCACAGAGATGCAAGAAAGCACTTCATTATAGGGCTTGGTACACGACATCAACGCACGCCTTACACCCAAATTAGTAAACAAGTGGAATGAGTTGAAAGGTAAGGTATTCGAGGCTAGTTCGATAAATAATACTTGCGTTCCCCTAGCGATTTGTGTGGGTTCGAATCCTGGCCAAGGAAGACTCATTAGCCGTCAATTCTTAACCGATTGCGTCTTGGTGAACAGTTATAATTGGTTACCTGGTTGTTAACCGATTGGCGAGTCGTGTTCCAGGGAAAACTAGTGAGTTAGGCTTACCATGAGGTATAGGATGGGAAAGCTCTCAGCCTGCTTACAAGAGTCAGAAGTCGTCTGTACCCACAAGTGAAAACAAAGGTCAGAAGACATTGCAATAGACAAGGCTCGGAATTTGGAGCTCGCCTGCAGAATCATATTGGCGAGTTGACCAAACCACACGCTAGAAAGTGAAGGGACGATGACGTTTCCACAGTCGACTTGAGAATGGTCCAGGACGGACCGAAACGTCGTCGTCCCTTCACTTTCTAGTGTGTAGTTTGGTCAACATATTTCAGCCACGTTATTGTGACTCCCCGTCTTCATATTGGCGAGTACAGAGGTGGAAAGAGACAAGACTGCATAAGAGTAACAGACTGGCCTACCTACAATAGGTCAGTAGATCTATTGCAGTGTTCCTGTATAATTATATTCTTATCAGATACTAACTTATGGTTCAACAGACAGTGCCAAGCAGCAAAAACGAAAAGCAGGAGGGAGTGGAGGAAATTCAGAGGTCAAAGTACACAGGGAAACATGAACAGATGCAACAAAGCAAGGAACAAGTACATAAATATAACGAGAGTAACTGTAAGAAATAACGAGAAAGATTTTGTACTTACAAAGGAAACAACTCAAACTACTCCATAGTCATATAAGAAGGAACATGAATGTGAACGACCAAGTGACAAGTTTACGAAAAAAAGGGCAAGGGGATATATATATATAAAAAGTGATAAGGCACTGAACGCTAGTTTCCATGGCGTCCAGTAGCTTCTCTTTTGCGACCAACTGAACTCCAGTTTCCTTGGAGTGCTCACAACTGAGCTTCAGCCGTTCCCATTGTTAGGAGGTAACTCTAGATAAAGGAAAATATGTCGGGAGTAAGTTCAGTAGACAATCGATGATTAGAAAGGCGGAGTCCAAGAGCTAGCAGCTCGAGCCTACAGGCACATTTAAAATAATAAATACACGCACAAACACACACACACTCACGACTGGAGCTGACCTGACAGAAGAATTTGGCTCATATCAATGTTTGCATTAATGTGTGGAGTCAGGAGAGACAGATCGTGAGGCATTGCAAACGAACTTGGCCATACTCCAGAAGTGGTCTGAAAAATGGCTTCTAGAATTTAACCCAACCATGTGCAAAGTTATGATGATTGGATCAGGAGTGCGAAGACCAGTAAAGCAGTATAGGATGAAGGGAATGCAGATTCTTCACTCGCAAAAGGAGAAAGACTTGAGAATGGACATAGCCCAAAATGTGATACCAGAAGCCCACGTTAGCTTCTGTTATTATTAGAATAACAACGATTGCACACAGCATCCGTGCAGAAACTTGGGCAATGGAGTTTTCTGGGCCCTATATACAGCAAAGATGAGACCCTCACTTGAATATGACTCACCAGCATGGAATCCTTACCTGAAAAAAAAGATAGGAGAAACTATAAAAGGCCAGAAAATATGCAACGAGACTCATTCCAGAGCTGAAGGGATTAAGCTATGAGGAAAGACTGAGAGAACTGGACCTTACCACACTGGAGGAAAGGATAGATGCAAGGGGGAATATTTTAACAAATAACATTCTAAGAGAAATGGATAAGATAGACAAAGCAGCATTGGTCATCAGTGTCAGAGCTGACAATAAGTGCAACAGGTTAGACGTAGAAGTTGTTGAAGATTCATAGTTGTAAATGTAAATACTATAAAACCGTGAGTGGTTTACTGTATACCCATGAATGGGTAAGACAGCGTGTATACCCATGCATGGGTAAGACAGCGTGTATACCCATGCATGGGTAAGACAGCGAGTATACCCATGCATGGGTAAGACAGCGTGTATACCCGTGCATGGGTAAGACAGCGTGTATACCCGTGCATGGGTAAGACAGCGTGTATACCCATGCGTGGGTAAGACAGCGTGTATACCCATGCGTGGGTAAGACAGCGTGTATACCCGTGCATGGGTAAGACAGCGTGTATACCCATGCATGGGTAAGACAGACAGCATGTATACCCATACATGGGTAAGACAGCATGCATACCCATGCGTGGGCAAGACAGCGTGTATACCCATGCATGGGGCAAAACAGCATGTATACCCATGCGTGGGTAAGAGCATGTATACTCTTGTGTATATTATACACACCTCCTGAGGGCCTGATGGCATTATGATACGGTGGTCCAGCGGTTGACGGGCGGCAAGATGGATGATGCGACTCTCACATCTCCTCCTCAAAGAGGCTGCACGCAACGCCCGCCCTTACACCAGCCGCTCCCCGACAGGCAGGGACTGTCCCCGAAGGCTGTGGTTCAGGCCCACGTCGTCAGGGTTCCCTGGCGTGTCCCGAGAGGCTTGGGATATCTCCCGGCGACAGCGTCCTTGTACGGCACTGCCCGTCTGCCGGGTTCAAATTTTTACCCGCCTTTTTTTGCTGTGGATTTTTTAAGCCTGTTTACCTTTCCTTCTTTAGTGACGGATTCAAATTTTTCGGTTTGGTGTTTTTATGGAGGATGTGGGGCCCTTGCATGGTCCTGTGGAGGATGGGAGCTCCTTGCATGGTCCTGTGGAGGATGGGAGCTCCTTGCAAGGTCCTGTGGAGGATGAGAGACCCCTTGCAAGGTCCTGTGGAGGATGAGAGACCCCTTGCAAGGTCCTGTGGAGGATGGGAGCTCCTTGCAAGGTCCTGTGGAGGATGTGGGGGCCCTTGCAAGGTCCTATGGAGGATGAGAGACCCCTTGCAAGGTCCTGTGGAGGATGGGAGCTCCTTGCAAGGTCCTGTGGAGGATGGGAGCTCCTTGCAAGGTCCTGTGGAGGATGGGAGCTCCTTGCAAGGTCCTGTGGAGGATGGGAGCTCCTTGCAAGGTACTGTGGAGGAAGAGAGGCCCCTTGCAAGGTCCTGCGGAGGATGAGAGGCCCCTTGCAAGGTCCTGTGGAGGATGTGGGGCCCTTGCAAGGTCCTGTGGAGGATGAGAGGCCCCTTGCAAGGTCCTGTGCAGGATGAGAGGCCTCTTGCAAGGTTCTGTGAAGGATGAGAGGCCCCTTGCAAGGTCCTGTGGAGGATGAGAGGCCCCTTGCAAGGTCCTGTGGAGGATGAGAGGACCCTTGCAAGGTCCTGTGCAGGATGAGAGGCCCCTTGCAAGGTCCTGTGGAGGATGAGAGGCCCCTTGCAAGGTCCTGTGCAGGATGAGAGGCCCCTTGCAAGGTCCTGTGTAGGATGAGAGGCCCCTTGCAAGGTCCTGTGTAGGATGAGAGGCCCCTTGCAAGGTCCTGTGTAGGATGAGAGGCCCCTTGCAAGATCCTGTGCAGGATGAGAGGGCCCTTGTAAGGTCCTGTGGAGGATGGGAGCTCATTGCAAGGTCCTGTGGAAGATGAGAGCCTTTTGCAAGGTCCTGTGGAGAATGAGAGGCCCCTTGCAAGGTCCTGTGGAGAATGAGAGGCCCTTGCAAGGTCCTGTGTAGGATGAGAGGTCCTTGCAAGATCCTATGGAAGATGTGAGGCCCTTGGAAGGTCCTGTGGAGGACCTAACTAAAATAAACAAAGCCTAGCCCAACTCAACCTAAACCTACCCAAAGTCACCAAGCATAACCAATCCAGTCTAATATGAGCAGTTTTAATGATTAGATAATGTGCAACATTCGCACAGCCTATGCACGCATTGGCCGTATCTAGGTTGCAGGATGGTCAAGAATATGTGAAATATATTTCAGCTTCAAATATTTACATATAATAGCAGTCCATAAAGAATGGCAAATCAGTATCTTTCTTCTCTTTTGGAAGCGTGAACCCCGTGTTTGGTGGGTGTGAACGAAGGACCACATGACAGGTGAGGTGTTACCCAGGATATGGGGACGTCACCTCCTTCGCTTTGAGACGGATGGGAACCATGGAGCAGTTCCGGTTGGCAGTAACGAGGTGACATCTGAATGGGAAGGTTAATGGTTGCTGATCAAATTAATGACCACTTCTTTAATGGCCAATAATCACTGTTTGGTCTTTTGCCGATGGTACTGATAACCTTTTCACACACACAAATTTTATTATATATATTATATATATATATATATTAATATATATATATATATATATATATATATATATATAAATGTGTGTGTGTGTGTGTGTGTGTGTGTGTGTGTGTGTGTGTGTGTGTAAGTGTGTGTATATCACGAAAATAAACACGTGATTAAAATATAACATCACTTTATCTTATGTTCATTATTTTCAGGGCATATATACTATGTGAAAAAGTCAATTTTTTCTTCAATGTATCTTCGAATTGTGAGTCCAGAATTCTTAGACGAAGAGTTTAAGAATATTGATTTCATTGGTCTCAAGCTTTGTTACCCACTGAATTTTTTGGAAGTTTGCCGTAGCAAAGCACGTCGTACATATTATAATAATATATGCAGTGAAAGAATTCGCCCAAAGAATGTGTTATGTTTACCATATTTCTCTGGGTTTGAGAATATTGTCAAGGCCTTGAAACTTTTTAATATACATGTATTGTTTAGCTACGAAAATACTGTTGGTAAGATATTAGTTAGGAACAGCACTCGTAGTGATAATTGTGTCATTTATAAAATACCTTGTAAAGACTGTAATAAGTTCTATGTTGGGCAAACATCTAAAGATTTGTAATGTAGAATTTTGCAACATAAATACTCTGTAAGACATGACCAATTGTCTAATGCTTTGTTTGTTCATCTGTCAGAAGATGCTAACCAAATTGATTGGAAGATGGCTTCTTCAATAACGAATTGTAAAAGCATCTATAACAGAAACATAATTGAATCTGCTTTGATCCAGATCACAAAAGAAGGAATTGAACATTAGCAGTGGTTTATATAACTTAGATCCATTTTAATAGATCAATTAAAGGGCGATTTAAATAGGATCATTGGAACACATTTGTCTCACTAAATCATTGTAAATATTTACTATCATATGCTATGATTATCCATGTGTGGGCCTGTGTGTGGTTATGAATGGGAGCTGCATCGGATGGGCCAATAGGCCCATCAATCTGCAGTTTTTGTGCGGCTCATTTGTGTCCACTTATTTTACCTCACCTCACTCCACCATTCTCTCCTGCCTATTTATGTCCAGTACTCAATCTGTAAAACCACTCCTTCTGAAGATGTATTAATATACGAAAGTACTTAAGGAAACTCCGTGGTCTGGCACTGTCATATTATATATATATTATATATATATATATATATATATCTATATATATATATATATATATATATACATATGTCGTACCTAGTAGCCAGAACGCACTTCTCGGTCTACTATGCAAATCCCGATTTGAATTATAGGCCGAATGATTTTCTTTATTTCAATAACTTTTTCCTATTGGTTTATTTTAAATATTATTATTATATTAGATTAAGAACATAAATTATTGATTTAGTTATGTTAGTTTAGGTTAGGTTAGGTAGGGTTGGTTAGGTTCGGTCATATATCTACGTTAGTTTTAACTCAAATTTAAACAAAATTAGCTCATACATAATGAAATCAATAGCTTTATCATTTCATAAGTAAAAAAGGAGAAAAATACTGAAATTCTGGAATACTTGGCTTATTAAGCAAATCGGGCCTTGCATAGTAGGCCAAGAACTGCGTTCTTGCTACTAGGTACAACATATATATATATATATATATATATATATATATATATATATATATATATATATATATATATATATATATATATATATGTTATTAAATATGACCGAAAAAGTAAGATTAATAATTCTAACACGAATTTTCTCAATTTTCCTTATGTTTGTTTTTACTGATGACGGTAAATTAAAAATCAATTCTCCAAAATTCATTCTTTATTTCTTAGTCTGACGCGACACTTGAGCGCGTTTCGTAAAACTTATTACATTTTCAAAGACTTTAGTTACACACACACAGAACAACTATAACTGAACAGAGTTTAAATACCTGCATTTGGGTGAGGTGACATGTTACAATGGTTTGGGGTGAGGTGAGAACAAACACAGAACACGAAACAATGGGTATAAGGGAAGAATAGATCTGTAACTGCAGAAGGCCTATTGGCCCGTATTTCTTGATGTTTCTATATTGGAGCGGAGTCTTGAAGTGGGTAGAATATAGTAGTGCGTTAATTGGCTGTTGATTGCTGGTGTTGACTTCTTGATGTGTAGTGCCTCGCAGATGTCAAGCCGCCTGTTGTCGCTGTATCTATCAATGATTTCTGTGTTGTTTGATTATATTTATATATATATATATATATAAATATAATCATGCAGCATGCTGACCCAGCCACTATAAAAACATAGCAATCAAGAAGGCTGTAGTGGACCAATTGGCCCACGCGACACTTTTAGTCCACCTTACTCTCGTTTATATTTTCGGTTGATTCAGCAACCGAATATCACCAGCAACCATATATCACATATCATTAATATATTCAGCATCCCTCTTCACCAGCAACATAATCATCTACATCATCATCTACATCAGCATAATCAGCAACATCCTCTACATCAACAACATCCTCTACGCCATCAACAACTTTATATACATTAGGCACATCATCATCTGCAATATCAACATCATCTACAATCACGGTAATAATTTGTATTTAATAATTTATTTTCAAAAACAATGGTACGACAGCAAACATAACAAAATTGGTTCTATGAAAACGGCAAGCCATTAACAACTTACCTCAACCAGTACACCAACAACGGCAGAGTACCAACAGTTAAAAAAAAAAAAAAGGTGTGACAGCAGCATAAAATCGGCAGGAAAACAGTACAACAGCAACAGGCTGACCGAAACAGCACAGGAACCGTGAAGAAAACAAAAAATACAGAACACCTGTATCAAGGGTGGTACAAAATGACTTGTTTAACAACCATCTTGTGCCAGCTGGCCATGTAGAGATGGCGGAACAGAGGGCAGTGAGGTACGGGAGGGAGGGAGGCAGGGATAGGGATAGGAGGGAGAACGACATTCCACGTGAGAGACAATAGCTAGCCTAACCAATCCCCTCCCCCACACTTGTCACCACTATCAGCACCTCCGCCCCGCCCACCCTCACTACTCTACTCCTCCTTCCTCTATCCTCCTTCCCTCGCCACTCGCCCTCTATCCTCCCCCCCCCCCCACATATCTATCTCTATTTCAGCTATCTTTATTCCCTTCCGCGACCTATTTCCCTCCATTTCTTGCCACACCTCGCTCCCATCCCGCACTGTGGGTAGGTTGAAGGGAAAGCCGGCTGGCAAGCCAATGCTGCTGCATACAAGGAAAGCGGCCTCGTCTGAATTATGCATCTGGAACCATTCGTCACGGTTCTAATTACCTACGTGTGACTGTAACAAGCTGGTTGAGGCGAGGTCTAACGAGGCTATACAACGCCACATACCAAGGCCGGAATTCCTTGCTGTTCCCTCTTGGACTTTGAGCCTTACGGCCGCTCCGGCATGACTCCCGAATTAGGCCAGGTGCAAAGGTCCCGAAGCCGCCTTGTTTTGTATTGTATGTGATTGTTCAAGGGGAGGATTGTTTCATGTTTTGTTTTTCTTCTTCTGCTCCTCTTTATTCTCTTTCGTTACCACTTTATTCTCCTCCTTCTCCACCTCCTCCTCCTCCTCCTCTTCCTTTTGCTTCTCATTATTCTCCAATACGTCACTCTCTTGTTGCCTCTCTAAATGTTTCCATT
>WNGS01166226.1:17432485-17444149 GCA_020271785.1 Procambarus virginalis | reverse complement strand
CAGATAAGATACAGTTCTCATGGCCACAGCATCCAGGTAGCGCTCGGAGTTGCACTTACGAGCGCTTTCAACGCTCGTAAGTTCACTCAGTTTTCGGAGTCTCGTCAAATCCTTCAATTTCTTTCAGGACTAGTCGTTTATCTACTTGCTAGTAGATTATTCACTCGACTAGTAGCTTACCTACTCGAGTAGTAGCCTACCTACTCATCTAACCTACTACAACTAGCCTAGTTGCCTACTATCTATACAGTTAGGAATTTACTTGCTAGAGCAGCGATTTAACTATTCAACTAGCAGTTTACCCATTCAACTAGTAGCTTACCTACTCAATTAACAGTTTCCTACTCGGCCATTAATTTTATTTACTCAACGTGTAATCTACCTATTCCACATGTAATATCTACTCCACATGTAATCTACTTGCTTAACATACAATTTTCCTGTTCCACTTGTGATTAATCTTCCTGGTGACATATCTCAATTTTGGGGGGACTTATATTCATTTTATATTTAAAGGTTCTTGATAAATCCACTAAATCCTTTCCCTCTCCTTCACCTTTTCTCCCTTCACCATCCCCTCACCCTCCCCTCTCTTCCTTTTCCCAGAAAAGTTATTATTACGAAGCACTGAAAACTCTACGGGGAAAACACCAAATTTGACTATGAAACTCGCATAAGAGTTTCTATAAAGGCTAATATTTCTTAAAGTATTTATCTTAGGCTGACCCCGACCTGTCTATGTCAGTCCTGTACCCCAGACCATTTCCCCAGCAAAGTTTAGTGACGCTAGCCCCAAACGTCAGGCCTCCAGTATTAGAGTGACAGACAGCCAAACATACATTCTCTCTTACATATATTTATTGTTATAGTTAACATTATTATTATATTAATAGTATTGTTATTATTATTAATATTACGTTATTATATTAATTATTATTATTAATGGATTATTAATATTTAAACATATTAATGCAATGCGCACCATTTACGCGTATTTTTGTGTAACTTGTGGTTTAACGCATGTAGAGGAGCAACAAAGATGCTTTGCTTGCAGCGAGATGCCCAAAGCAATTTGCAAGCAACTAGTTCGCGTGCGTGATGTGAGCACCATCAACCAGCCTGGCGAGTGGGCAAACGAGCGGGCAGACACGCACGGATGAAAGCAGACAGCCATCAAGGGCAGACAAGCAGACGGGGCAGGTAATCAAGCAGAAATTCAATGGCAAATATCCCGGCGTTTAGTAGAGACAGAAAGTTTTGGGTGAAAGTTAGAATTAGTGACTGGAAGACAGATACAGGCAAAATAGGCTTAGATACAAGATATAGAATGATAGAGACCTATCATTCTGAGCAAGGCAAATAGGATTCCGGGTTTTATGCCTGGAAGTGTCACTAATAAGAAATATGTTATTCCTCTGCGCCTGACAGCTGAGTGGACAGCGCTTCGGATTCGTAGTCCTGAGGTTCCGGGTTCGATCCTTGGTGGAGGCGGAGACAAATGAGCAAACAAATTCTTTAACCCTGAGTCCCCTATTCACCTAGCAGTAAATAGGTACCTGGGAGTTAGACAGACAGCTGCTACGGGCTGCTTCCTGATGGTGTGTAAAAAAAACCGGGCCGGGGGGACGCTAATCCCCGAAATCATCTCAACCTCTGTCTGGCCCTCGTCAGACCGCTTTAGATTAGGATAGTTATAGTAACAATAATATTACCCATATGAATAGATACCTGCTTTAGCAGTATTGGTCGAACATGCAGTGATGGTGGTAGTGGTGGTAGTTGTGGTGGTGGAGCTGTTTGCAGTGGTTGTTTTAGCGGGAACAACGACGATGATGATGCCATTGTCGTAGAGATACCAGTGGCGGTCCTAGAGGCATTTGTTGTGATTGTAGAGGTCGGAATAAGGCCGTAGAGTGCGGTCACGACTACTGAAGAGGCAGAGTTGTGACTGTAGAGGCTATAGTGGTGGTCGTAAAGGCAATAGTGGTGGTGATGACGGCGTCGTCGGTGGTGTGGTAGAACAAGGGGAGGGGGGAGGGTGTCTGGCCCGTGCCCAACCACTCCCCTCCCCCCCTAAACACGCCTCTCCCTGCTGTGGCGGCTGGAGATCATGAATTTTAGTGTTTTGTCCCAACCTGTGTACCTTCCCCCTCCCTCCATATACCCCCCCCCTTCCCGATACGACTGTCATCCTCTATCGCCCCCTACTGCCCACCCTCCGTTCACCTCTCATGCCCCCCCCCCCCCTCAGCTCTTCTGCCCACCTTCCTCAGCTATCTTTCCCTCCCCCCCCCCCTCAGCTCTCATGCCCAGCCACCAAATAACCCTCACGTCACCCCTTCACCATCTCACACGAGCTCCATAACACCATCACCCCCACCCCCCTTCGATGTAGTATATCCTATTCATCTTGCACATCACTTGATAGACCGATATCCACTTGAAGACAGATATAAATCAATATTTATTTTATAGACATATTGTATAAGTCAAAATGAGATCTTGTGTGTGTTTATTTTTGGTGTTTCTCTTTCCGTCATGCTGAGAATCTTCTGCTACATGGTGTGAATTTTCTGCAATATGGTCTAGCTCTTTTGCAACATACTGACTCTGCAACATTGAGTATCTCTACTGTAACATGGTGTGGCTATTATAAAACATGAGGCATCTCTTCTTTAATATGGTGTGGCTTTTGCAACATGGTATATCTCTTCTGCAATATTGCGTGGGCCCTCCTGAAACAGGGTTCCAGTGTGTTTTACATTTGTTTATTTCTCTCATATAGATATAACACTCAAGATATTTTGATATATCAAACCATTTATATTCTGATGTCTTCAGAATCATCTATAGCCATTACCATGACGTATTGAGTATATCAAATTTATTCTTAAAGGTAATTTTAGCGTATTATTTTCTTCCGTGTTCTAAGTCACAACACTTTGGGATTTGTTAAAATTTCTTTAAATATTTACGATATTTAATTCTTATTATAAATTATTTATATATACTCAATATCCTGAATATTATTTAAGCTAATCGCTGAAACGGTGATCATCCAGCTCGATCATCCTCTCGAGCGTTGACAACGTCACAAACTGACGTACCAGAACCTAACCTGACCCAACCCAATCTGACCTAACCCAACCTAACCCAACCTAACCTAACGTAACCTACCTAACCTAACCTAACCAACCTGACCCAACCCAACCTAACCTAACCTAACCTAACCGAACCGAGGATCCCACGAATAGAAAACAGAACATCACATAAATTTTTGTCGCTGCTGGGCGTTTTAGCAAGAGGATTTACACCTCAAAAAACGTGGTGTACTACGCGAGAAGACGAGCTGGAGCGTCATCAACAAAATTCTCAACTGCATGTTTACATTATCAGTCTTGAGGATGGCAGTCCTATACATGTGTGTGTGTACCGACCTAGTTGTACTCCCTGTTTGTGCCTGCAGGATCGAGCATTAGCTCTGTGGCCCCCGCATATCTGCCACTGGTTGTCTTATACAAGGACTCCTGCTCTACTCCCTTATTTTTTCTTTTAAAATTGTGAGAGGACTTCGCTTCTACGACCTGCTCCTTTAGTTCATTCCATGTGTGTATATTTACTATTTGTGTCTGCAGAATCGAGCATTTAGCTCTTGGACCCCGCCTTTCTAACCAATCTGTTTTTCCTCTATTTTCTCTACTACATATATTTCTCTTAACATACGCACACACATACATCCCCAGGAAGAAGCCCGTAGCAGCTGTCTGACTCCCAGGTACCTATTTACTGTTAGGTGAATAGGTGCATCAAGGTGAAAGAAACTCTATTCAATTGTTTCAGCCTCGACCGGGAATCAAACCCAGGCCCTTAGGACTACGACCCCTGAGCGCTGTCCACAAAGCCGCAAGGCCCCCAATAAGCTTATATGTATGTATGTGTATGTGTACTTACCTAGTTGAGCTTGCTGGGGTAGAGCTTTTGGCTCTTTGGCTGTGTGTGTGTGTGTGTGTGGTGTCTGGGGCCCACAAGAACGTGACCACGAGGTGACTCCATCAGTGAGGTACGACTCCAAGCAACGCGCTGCCTTCCTCTGGTAGATCAGATTAAGGTTTCTGAACCAAGCAAACATGCACTGAACACTCCTCTTATAAACACTCACCTTCATAATAATAATAGTGGAACCTGGTTTACTGAAACACTGAAAAACTTTGCCCAAACGCTAGAAATTATATATATATATATATATATATATATATATATATATATATATATATATTATATATATATATATATATATGATGACCAGACCACACACTAGAAGTTGAAGGGACGACGACGTTTCGGTCCGTCCTGGACCATTCTCAAGTCGCTTCAAGCGACTTGAGAATGGTCCAGGACGGACCGAAACGTCGTCGTCCCTTCAACTTCTAGTGTGTGGTCTGGTCAACATACTTCAGCCACGTATTGTGACTCTTCGCCTGTATATATATATATATATATATATATATATATATATCTATATATATATATATATATATATATATATATATATATATCATTTATATGATAACGAAATAACAGGAAGAGCATATGGCACGGTTAACTGAATTGTCAGTGATTTTGTTAAATATTAAGATAATATAATTATTTTGCTGATACAAGTAACATTTAGTAAAAATATTATTATTATTAATACGAATTATAATAATAATAATAATACTAATAATAATAATAATATAATAATAATAATAATCTAATAATAATAATAGAAGAAGAAGAAGACAAAGAAGAAGAAAAAACAGTAATAATGAGAAAATCAATGGAAGCCTGATAAGGATTCGAACCTGCATACTCGGAACTCCCAAGCACACTCCCTAAGCAACTCACGATAACGTGATTTCTTTGTATAATAATAATAACAGTTTCACAGAGAAATCACATTACCTTTATATAAAAAAAATAAATCCGCAAGAGCCATGAGGTCGTGGTACAATGGACTAGAACGCGTCTGAGAAAATTCAGCGCATGGGTTCGAACCCTCAGCAATGCTTCTGTAGATTTGTTCAATAATAGTAATAATAAATAACCTGTTCCCCCCATACTTAACACCGTCACAGTTTCCTCCGCCAAGAACCAGCGCTGAAGCAACAGAGGACGACAGCAACGACACCGTGAGTGACCTGTATCGTAGACAAACTGAACACTAATTCCACCTCTCGCCTCGTCATCCCCCCCCCCTCTTTCACCCCCTAAAACCTACCCCTCTCTCCCCCCCTTCCCACATCCTACTCCTCCCCTACCCCCTCCCCCACCCCCTCCCCCACCCCCCTCCCCCACCCCCTCCCCCACCCTCAAACAAAAGTCATGAAACTTGTTTAGATATCAGGTTGGCAAGCAAGAGTGCAGCCCCCCCTGCAACAAATCACGCATCATGTAAGCGAGTGTGTGCAGCTTGGACCTGCCGTCGGCGTGGCCGTCAAGAGATTGCATGCCGGGGTGCAATGCTCAGTACACTTGCCAGAGTTTGGCCTGGCTGGATGTCTAACACTTAATGTCTAACACGACTAACAAGCCCAATGCCACAAAATAAGTCTAATACGATATTATAGTCAATTTCCACAAAAAAGAAAAGCTGTTCAATAAATGTCACGAATTCCCATCTTCGAGTAGTGCGGTGCTGTTAATTTAAATGCATTCTGTCCTTATGATTTTCCCCCCTTGTCCTTCCCTAATCTCTTTATCTCCCCTTTCTCCTTATTCCCTTTCTTCCACTATTCTCTCTCCTCCCTTCTATTTAACCATATCCCTTTCCTTGCCCCTATACCCCACATTCTTTCTCTCTCGCCTCCTCTCTCTCTCTCTCTCTCTCTCTCTCTCTCTCTCTCTCTCTCTCTCTCCTCTCTCTCTCCGTCCCTCTCTCCCTCCTGTGCTCAGAGCTCGAGAGACCAAAAGCAGGTCTTACCTTCCTTTATGGAGATGCGCAAGATGATCCATCATCTTTTAGATTAGAGTCGTGAGACAGGTGATGTTTGTGGAGTAGTGTGGTGTTTGTGGAGTAGTGTGGTGTTTGTGGGGTAGTGTGGTGTTTGTGGGGTAGTGTGGTGTTTGTGGGGTAGTGTGGTGTTTGTGGAGTATTGTGGTGTTTGTGGGGTAGTGTGGTGTTTGTGGGGTAGTGTGGTGTTTGTGGGGTAGTGTGGTGTTCGTGGGGTAGTGTGGTGTTTGTGGAGTAGTGGTGGTGTTTGTGTCGTGGTAGAGTGGTGTTTGTGGAGTAGTGTGGTGTTTGTGGGGTAATGTGGTGTTTGTGGAGTAGTGTGGGGTTTGTGCGGAGTAGAGTGGTGTTTGTGGAGTAGTGTGGTATTTGTGGAGTAGTGTAGTGTTTGTGGAGTAGTGTGGTGTTTGTGGGGGTAGTGTGGTGTTTGTGGAGTAGTGTGGTGTTTGTGGAGTAGTGTGGTGTTGTGGAGTAGTGTAGTGTTTGTGGAGTAGTGTGGTATTTGTGGAGTAGTGTAGTGTTTGTGGAGTAGTGTGGTGTTTGTGGGGGTAGTGTGGTGTTGTGGAGTAGTGGTGTTTGTGGAGTAGTGTGGTGTTTGTGGAGTAGTGTAGTGTTTGTGGAGTAGTGTGGTGTTTGTGGAGCAGTGTGGTGTTTGTGGAGTAGTGTGGTGTTTGTGGAGTAGTGTGGTGTTTGTGGAGTAGTGTGGTGTTTGTGGTGTGATGTTTGTGGAGTAGTGTGCTGTTTGTGGGTCAGTGTGGTGTTTGTGGGGCAGTGTGGTGTTTGTGGGGCAGTGTGGTGTTTGTGGGGTAGTGTGGTGTTTTTGGAGTAGAGTGGTGTTTGTGGAGTAGTGTGGTGTTTGTGGAGTAGTGTGGTGTTTGTGGAGTAGTGTGGTGTTTGTGGAGTAGTGTGGTGTTTGTGGAGTAGTGTGTGGTTTTTGGAGTAGTGTGGTGTTTGTGGAGTAGTGTGGTGTTTGTGGAGTAGTGTGGTGTTTGTGGAGTAGTGTGGGTGTTTGTGGAGTAGTGTGGTGTTTGTGGAGTAGTGTGGTGTTTGTGGGGTAGTGTGGTGTTTGTGGGGTAGTGTGGTGTTTGTGGGGCAGTGTGGTGTTTGTGGGGTAGTGTGGTGTTTGTGGGGTAGTGTGTGTTTGTGGGGTAGTGTGGTGTTTGTATGTTGTAAAATTGTCGATGGAACTTATCTCCCACGCGATGCTCAGCGCGTATGCCGCCTGGTCTGAGTGAGCGGGAGAGAAATCGAGGTTGGCATTGATTGTGATCGCTCATAGGAGGAGAGAGGGAGAGCTCAGCATCGTGTACGGGCAGCCTGCGGACGTGGAGGGAGAGAGGGAGAGAAAGAGAGATGGATGGAGGGAGGGAGGAAGGAAGGAAGGATGGAAGGGGAGAGAAAGAAACGGATAAAGGAAATGATAAAGTGAATGATTGAGGGTGGGAGAGGAGCTCATACAGCTAGTTCCTGATCTATGAGCATATATATATATATATATATATTATATATATATATATATATATATATATATATTATATATATATATATATATATATATATAGTGCCATAATGAAAAAAACAATGTAATATAGTGCTCAGGGATGTCTCGAAAGCTTTATCGAAAGTGAGACACACTGGCCTCAAATTCAAGTTATCTGATCTAGATCTTCCACCACTGGCAGCTACTCCGGTGACGTAATCGAACTGACAAGTGGAGTGCCACATGGATGATTACTGTCATCAACGCTTCTCAACATGCACAGCTGATCTGCCTTCTTTTCAACATAGAAAATATATAATTTATGCAGTTGGTGTAACTCAAATAATCTACCAGCCAGGACAATCAAAGACTTTTCTGCCAACAAAACCTAGGCGGAATAAACGACTTTGAAAAGCAGTGGAAATGTTCAAATAACACATGTTGCAAAACGAAATGCAGAGTCAGTTATCCTTGATTACCACTCTGTCCATCTTAAGGGTATCGGCAGAACACTGGCACTCAAAATTAACGAAACGGAATTAAAATTCACTTAAATGATAGAATAAGGCTAGTTTTGCTATATATAAACGAACTGAGAAGATTCAACAACTTACAGCTATACTTAAAAGGCTATATAGTCCGGCTACATCACGAAGACCCTCCAGTACCTTTACATACCTTAAAGAAAACTTCCTTGAAAGCAACAAACAGTGCCTAATAAGGCACTAAGAAGAGCAATAAATCAGCATCCACCATATTACCAAACAATTCAGGAACTCCACTAATCCCTGAACATACAACCACTCAGCACCAGACTACCACAGCAAGCCACCTCGGTGTGGAGTACGATCGAAATATTTGAAAATTCCTGCTGGAAGTGCTGCATAAAGATGAGTCGTCCACACATAAAGGTCTATGCAGCATAGCATCAAAACTTCTCAATAAGCATCTGAGCGTGTATTAGTGAATGCTACATAGTTATCATTTATAGATACATGCGTTGAAATGTATGAGATAACCCTTAAACATACTCACAGCTCGCTGATGAGAGAGAGCGAGCTAAGCTTACCTACCAAACACACACACATCGTGTCAGCATGGCGGGCAGCTCTCTCAGATCACTCCATTTTCCACATATATAATGTTTTCCCTTCACATGCACCTCAAACTTTCTATCTCCCCGACCCCACTTAAAAAATAAGCATGAGAGAAGAGGTGGAGGAGGGGTAGGAGGAAGAACTCCAGCTAACTTCTCCTCCTCCTCCTCTGCCCACCCCCGCCTTCTCGTACCCACCAAATACCCACCCATGCCCACCACCCCACCATGCCCGATCCACCCGATACAAAGCCCATTTGTTTTATTGTCACCCGCCACCATCCCGCCAGGGAAAGTATTTACGAGTGGTCATAGTGATCGTCCAGATAAGCTTTTTTAACTCCACGGTCGAAAATCTTCAAGCGGGAAGCCCAATTCCCGGCCATGTGTGCGTGTTTCAGGATATTATCGGCCCCCGGGACGGGATTATCCGTGTAGAATGTATGAATGATTGTCGCTCCGGCCGAGACGCCTCTGACCATAATTTTTTTTTTATAAGAAACTTTAGGTATTTATTTTCTACCTGTTTACAAGTGATAATGTATTATTTTTTTCATTATAAATATCTTATTTCATGGGTTGTGCTTATGTTTTTTGTGAGATTGATTGTTTTTATAGGAAGTTAAATATATATATATATATATATATATATATATATATATATATATATATATATATATATACATATATATATATATATATATATATATATATATATATATATATATATATATATATATATATATTTAATTATTTTGTGAGGGTACCACCTCTGGTGCCAATGTGGGGACCCATAGCCTCGGAGAAGAAAATAAAACGTATTCAGAGGAGACCTTGTGGTTTCTCACTGAACACTAATATTTTCTTCTCCTACCACCCCCATTCTTTTGTATGTACACATATATATTTGCTTTATTTGAACTGTGTTACAAAAAAGGAGTTACATATAGGTTACAAAGATGGTTATCATAGGTTGTCGAGTTCCTCCAGCTCCTCAGATGGCGGGCAGGAACCCTGGATGCAGTGCGCATTTCCCCTCTGTATCGCCACGCTGAGGCGCTGGAAAAGAAAGCTGGCAGCTCTAGGGTCCCTTGTTGTTTCAATGAGCCTAGAACCCAGTTCCTTCAAAAAACTGGTAGCACTTTTACCCCAGGCGCCGAGTGTCTCAGAAGCAATGGGGACAAAATTGTAGTGGTGATCAAGTTCTCTATACTTACGGGATTTGGCTGCTTCCCTGTGGGTGGCAGCGCCACCTGGTTGTGCAACACTGAGGTCAATGTAGGTGTTAGCCAAGGTTGATATATATATATATATATATATATATATATATATATATATATATATATATATATATTATATATATATATATATATATATTTAAGTATTTTGGTAAGTCTTTCTTGTAGACATATATTATTGAATATGACCGAAATTCAATAACATATTGAACTAATAATATACTGTAGGAGCAAGAAGACTCCGTCTCCAGAAACCACCTTCACCCACCTCCACACACCATTTTTCTCTGTCACCAAACACCAAGCTCCACCATCTTTATATACCACATATTCTCCCATCTCCTTTCCACACACCACCCCTCAACATCCCCTTCAAATCCCAACCTCCCTCTTCAAACATCATACCCATCTCCCTCTTCACCCATACTCTCCTTTACACGCACTCAACCCATCTTTCCTCACTGTCTCCTCCAATCACTGTAACCCTTTTTCCTTTACACTGTCGCCATCACTGCAACCAAATAGTTGCCCTTGAAAGCGTCTAACATTTTATTATTATTATTATTATTAATACATGAGGTACATCTGCATTAGTGCAGCTACCCTAGACTATATGAAGTGGAGTACAGTGTCTCAAAAAAGCTAACTACGTGATGCTATAAAATCACACAGGATGGTTAGTCATACAGAGGCATGTGATAGGCAGTCTGCACTGGCAGACATTGGGTGCAGTTTGAGGATATCATCAACACAAAAGTGAATAAGGTAGCAGTGGTAATAAAAGGCCACATCTCGCAGGATGGTTAGTCATACAGGGCCATATATTTAGTCATACACTGGCACATTTTGGGCTTGATATCAGATTACAAAGTCTATGGACTTGGGGCAGAACATTTCACATCCCTAGACTTTGTGAAGGAGGGGGCATTGAGGCCGTGCCCCATTTTGGTGGCACTTGGTCGACCCCGACCTCCTTATGACCCTGCTGATAAAATAATCAATTATCCTGTTTAATGAGTCTAGCCCCAAGCATCTGGCCTCTAACCTTGAGTAGACAGTTATTCTCTTTTATCCATACCCAGGAGAGAGAGAATAGCTGTCAATCCATGTCTGCTTAAGGCTGGAGGTCAAATGGCTATGGTTAGCCTCGCACAACTGTCCATGGTGAATTGTGATTGTATGGTGATTGTTACAACCTCTTGTTTGGTAGTACTTATAATAACGATGAGGACCATATTTATATATACCGACATACAACGAAATTAGAAAGTAGAAATCTGAACTATTGAGTTGGACAAATCGGAAAACTATTTTTTACTTGTGTTGCTTTGAAAAACTAGTCTAACCTAACCTTCCTAGGCCTAATACACGATATCTGAGTCCTAATATAGTAGATATGTATGATATACTAGGCCTAGAAATATTTAGGTTAGCTTTTTAGCTTCATTTATTTCAAAAGAATTCCTTACTAGTCAGTATACTACTGTGTAGAAGCTAAGTAAGAAATCGTGACTATTGATGACCGTCACAATAGGTACTGTGTAAACAGGAGAATGGGTGGCTTATCTTAGGATGGCTGGGGGTAACCCACATGCCCATTTTTAAATAGGATTTGCCCCTAAGGTGATGACCAACGACTTCTCTGAAGTCTGAAAAGTTGGTCGGATTATCCATAGAGTGTTTTCCAAAAGAATTCTCAGGGCAGTTATTGACGTTGATTTAACGTTCATGCAACGTTGTTTCAACGTCGATACCGTTGATTCAACGTCGATACCGTTGATTCAACGTCGATACCGTTGATTCAACGCCGATAGCGTTGATTCAGCCTTACTCGAACATGTTTTGCACACTGGGAGGCAAA
>WNGS01166226.1:17399465-17416985 GCA_020271785.1 Procambarus virginalis | reverse complement strand
TATATATATATATATATACACACATATTTATTCACTTATCATAAATAGAATATACACAGAGTACAATCCGGTCTCTCAACTAAAGCGTCTCATTGTGTACGCTATGGTCCCCAGCGTACAAATTACAAAGTACTATGAAAAGGGTCAGTTCTGAAATATTCCCGTTTTCTATGAATCAGTAGGTCAGGTTAGGTGGGGTGGCTTGGGTTCATACGTTTCTGGTTAGGTTAGCACATTGTGTTTTGTACGTTGTAGCCACGAAGTAACCGCCTTTGCATGGTAGTTTCTCTTCATTTATATAAATTACATCAGTGTACCAAAAGGGAAGAAAATGGAATGGAAAATGCATAGCAAGCTTAAATAACCGGCATAAAATTACTTATAGTCAAGGACGAGAGATTACGGTTACGAAAGTTTAAGATGCCACGGGAAACATTATGAGATCTACATAATGTTTGAGGGCAAAAGAACAGTCAAAGCCGTGTTGTCGCAAATATTTAATATGTGATTTTTTTTAAATGATGCATTCAGAGGTAGCTAGTTTATTGTGCACCCCATACTTATGGTGTGAGCAGTAGCGCATAAAAGAAAAATTTCAGAATGGCTAATTTTTCCACAGTCTAAAAAAAAATCTAATTTTTGTTCCTGTTTATTTCACATTCTATCCACTTTAAATCATCTAAATCCCCAAACCAGCCAAACTGCCAGAGATACTTGTAGCCAAGTCGTACTTGAGCCGCCACAATGTCTTCCATCTCATTAGAATGAAACTGAAAGCCTGGATGAAAAAAAAACGCATACGGAATTGATCAAATTCCCAGCAGACACTGAAATGAGGTCAAAAGTGAAAGTACTACAGTGTAATCGAGTCAGTACTCTTCCTGTTATACGTGAATTATTTAAATGAGAAAGTTCATGCTCTCATATCAGTGTATGTAAATGATGGATGAACAATTAAAATTGGTGGAGTCAGTGAAAAACGACTGAAATAGATTACTGTGTAAAAGCTAATAGACATAATTACAGATGAGTACAGAATACTGAAACCTGGAGAGGGATCAAGAACACCGAGTAACACGAAATGAAAGGAACACAAAAATCTGACGCTGTAAAAGTCTTACAGTTTCCTATAGGCCTATATTTCTATAGTAATATATATATTCCTATATTCTGTAAAAGCCTATTACAGAATAGGCTTTTGCCTGGCACCCAAGACCACTTCCCATATATTGGAAAAGGGTAATATGCACGTGGCAAGCTGACAAATAAATTGAACACCATTTATATTTTAGGTAAGAAAGTGCATGGCATGCGTGAGGCCTATTCTGGAGTACGCGGCACCAGCGTGGAACCCCTGCCCCAAGAAACATTAAGCCAACTCAAACCAAATAGGTCGGAGACATACATCGAGGCTCATGCCAGTATGAGAAGAGGAGTTGAAGTTAACTATACTAGAAGAGAGAGAGAGAAAGGGAACCGTGGAGATATGATGAGGACATTGAAGATTATTAGGGGACTTAATAGGCATCTAAAGATAAAATGTTCAATTTAATGTAGGGTAAAACACACCGTACATTGTGTGTGTGTGTGTGTGTGTGTGTGTGTGTGTGTGTGGTGTGTGTGCGTGCGTGCGTGTGTGTGTGTGTGTGTGTGTGTGTGTGTGTGTGTGTGTGTGTGCGCGCGCGCGCGCGTGCTACCCCTAGTAATATTACCGACACTAATCCTCTGTTAGAAAATAAAAAGTCCTTCAGGAAACAAAAACTTTCCCGTTCTCCTTATGACAATAAGAGTATGTTCTTCCCTTCTTTATCTATATCAACATTAATAGAATAATGCATGAGCATGCCGGACTGGAACAAATAAGCATACGAGAGTGCAGAATGCAGACGTGCTTAGAATTGCGTTAGTTCATATGCTTGCGCGGTCATTGCTCGTAACTCAGTCACGCTCATGTGCTGTGATACAGGCGCCAGACAGACAGATATTTAGCACCACCCCTCTTTGCATAGTTACTGATGATCTCTCTCTCTCTCTCTCTCTCTCTCTCTCTCTCTCTCTCTCTCTCTCTCTCTCTCTCGCGCGCGTGATCTCCCTCCTCAAGCTGCACCCAAAACAGCCACATTGTGTCCGTCAAGCTTGCGCAAGCGGGCGGCTTTCTCAGCCAGGTGAACGCGGCCGGCCAGCAGTCGCACCTGACCTCATGCTGAACGCGACCTCATTCTGCCCAGCTACGGCCTGGAGAAAGAAAACGAAGAAAAATCATTTTGCGTCTGTCTGTGTGTCTCTCCTACCGTCCCTGCATGGCGTGATGCCGGGACGGGCTCCGAACAAAGGGGGAATGGGGGGGGGGGGGGAGAGGATGATTACTTTATGTTTGTCGTTCTCGTGTGTGCGCGTATTCACCTAGTTGTGCTTGCGAGGGTTGAGCTTCTGCTCTATGATCACGCCTCTCAACTTGTGTACGGGTTACTGGGCCTATTAGGCTCCATCATATTTACATTGGAAACTGTGTATGGAGTCAGCCTCCACCACTTCGCTGTCTATTGCATTCCATTTACTAACTACTCTGACACTGAGAAAATTATTTCTAATGTCTCTGTGGCTCATTTGGGTACTCAGTTTCCACCTGTATCCCCTTGTTCGTGTTCCACCCATGTTAAAATGTTTATCTTATCTATACCCCGTCAATTCCTCTGAGAATTGTGTAGGTAGTCAACATGTCTTCCCTTACTCTTCTGTCTTCCTGTGTAGGGAGGTGCATTTCACGCAGCCTTTCCTCGTAACTCATGCCTCTTAGTTCTGGGACAAGTCTAGTAGCATACCTCTGAACTTTTTCTAGCATCGTCTTGTGTTTGACAAGGTACGGGCTCCATGCTGGGGCGCATACTCCAGGATTGGTTTTACATATGTTGTATAGAAGGTTCTGAATGATTCCTTACACAAGTTCCTGAAGGCAGTTCTGATGTTAGCCAGCCTCGCATATGCCGCAGATGTTATTCTTTTTATGTGGGCTTCAGGAGACAGGTTTGGTGTGATATCAACTCCTAGATCTTTCTCTCTGTCCGTTTTATGAAGTACTTCATCTCCCATTCGGTATCCTGTGTCTGGCCTCCTGTTTCCACCGCCTAGTTTCATTACCCTACATTTATTCCGTTTGAACTTTAGTAGCCATTAGTTGGACTAATTGTTTGTCTAGATCTTCTTGTAGCCTCATACTATCGTAATCGTCCTCATAATTTTTGCATATATGTGTGTGTGTGTGTGTGTGTGTGTGGTGTGTGTGTGTGTGTGTGTGTGTGTGTGTGTGTGTGTGTGTGTGTGTGTGTGTGTGTGTGTACTCACCTAGTTGTACTCACCTAGTTGTGCTTGCGGGGTTGAGCTCTGGCTCTTTGGTCCCGCCTCTCAACCGTCAATCAACAGGTGTACAGGTTCCTGAGCCTATTGGCTCTATCATATCTGCACTTGAAACTGTGTATTAGTCAGCTCCACACCACATCACTTCCTAATGCATTCCATTTGTCAACCACTCGACACTAAAAAAGTTCTTTCTAATAGCTCTGTGGCTCATTTGGGCACTCAGTTTCCACCTGTGTCCCCTAGTGCGTGTGCCCCTTGTGTTAAATACCCTGTCTTTATCAACCTATGTGTGTGTGTGCGCGTGTGTTCACGTNATCTACTTTATAGTGCACGGTCCTGTACAAGTATATACCTCATGGCATTCGGACCAATTAAGATCGATCTTTTCTTTCAGTTATTTTGTTACTAATTTGCACAGCTTTCTATTTTTTATTGCTACAGATGGTCTATTCCACAGAAACACTGACATGCAGGCTGCTGGAGTGCAGTGTATGCGGTCCAGGACACGAAGTGCGATTCAGTATATGAGATGCTTTGCAGGACATGAGATGCATTCTTGGTTACAAGATGATTTCCTAGGACAAGAGATGTTTCCCATAGCATAAGATGCTCTCCAGAACGCGAGATGCTTTCGAAACCATGAGATGCGTTCTAGGACATGAGATGTTCTCCAGAAGGTAAGATGCTTCCCAGGACAGCTGACATCGAAGTCTTCCCCTGGCCCTCCGTGATGTATGGTCGTTTTCCTGGACGTCTTAAGATAACTCACCCACCCGCTTATCACTGTTAATGACCATGACTTGCAATAATAGCCTACACTCTGGAGTACAAAAAAAATACGTGAAGACTGGAACACGAGTACCAGCAGTAGGGAGCCACGATACAGATCGAGTACCGTCGACTCTATGCAGCCTGGAATGAGGGTCTGGAATTCCTTCTTGGCGACCGGGAGGTTACGGCTATGGCGACATTCCAGGCCGGGTAATAGCCTTAGGGAATGGGGGAGTTTCCGCAAGTTTTCCCCTTCTCATTCTCCAACTAACCCTCCCCTCACTCCTGCCCTACCCTAGCAGAGGGTGTGTGACCTCCCCCTAAGGCTGTTAATCCTAAGGGCCTTAAGCGGGTTTCTGAACCATGTCGACGCCGTCACTTGAGGTGCAAGTCGCGCAGCGTCTTCCAAGAACGGCTAGGAAGAGGAGGAAGATGTTTTTGGAGCACTTACAAGGTTAATGATACAGAAAATATGATCAGAATGGCCCTGGAACGAGGTAAGGAGAGGGTCGGGGGCCCGGGGTGACAAATTGACGAAGGAGTTTCCAGCCGGAGAAAGGGATTTATCTGTAGCTTCCTGGAAGATAGTCGCCTTCCAGTTGGTGGAATAAAATTGCTCTGATGAAGGAAAACTTCCTTGATGTACTGGATAGACGGAATGAAAAAATATGGAAATGAAGAAAATTAAATCAGGCAGTCAGAACATCTTCGGGGTTGAGGCCATAAGTAATGAGCTTCCTTGATAAGGTAATTAGGGACTTTATTCTCATTTCGTTGACATTATTATTCGGGTTATGGAAGAGGGGACGGGGTGAGATGCAGTACGGGAGACAGGGCCACAAGGAGGGGAGCAGGAGTGAGGGAACTGGCAGAAACAGGAAAAACGGGAGATTAGAAGCGGATTGAAACTTCAAGGAGTGAGAGCAGAATGAAGCTAATGAAAATAGATTATATAATGTATATGTACAATAAGCTGAAGAATAATTGAGCAAAAAAAATGGTTTTGTATAAAGAACAGAAGAAAAATTTTAAATATTAGAAAATCTCTTAAACCAAATAGGTGATAATGAAAATAGGAAGTATAATACGTGAAAGGAGATAATGAGAGGAAATAAAACAAGCAACAGGGAATTAAGACGGCAAACAAGAAGTAGATTTCCAAAAAACAAGAAAAAGGATAAAACGAGATAACTGATAATACTCAGGGATGAGAGATGCTACGTGATAACACACCTCCTCCTTAATCCTACTTCCTCATTCCGTCTTGCATTCCCTTCATGTCTTCCTTCCTATTTTCATTCCTTCTCTCTCCCTTCTTTCCTCTTTCCTTCTCTCTTGGCGTTCCATCCTGTTTCCCTCTTTCTCTCCTTCCCTTCCGCCTTCTCTTCCTCCCTTCCTTTATCATTTCGTTATACCTTCAGGTCATAGCGTCCCCCCCCCCATCTTCCCTACCTCATCCCCTATCTCCCAGGTGCATTTCCTATGCCTTCTGCCTCATCAGTACCATCTTTGCCTCATCCCTCCCTCCCTCTTTACCTCTCCCCTCTCCATTTTTACCTCTTCCCCCTCCATCTTTGGCTCTCCCCCCCCCCTTCTCCGTCTTTGCCTCATCTTTCGTTCTTCCCTGACGCAGCACCCCCCTCCTCCCTGCCTCATTTCCCTCTGTCCCCCCCTTCTCATTCCCCTCCCGCTCCCTTCCTCCTCATTCCTCTCTTCCCCTGACACTGTCTAGGCGGGATCGTCTGAGAGTTGTGTTCTTAACGAGAAAAGTTACTGGCAATCTGAGACACCTTAAGAGATGCCCGGAAGTGGTTGCCGTGTGGGTGACAGGCGGCTTGTTTATGTGTTGGGTGACAGGCGGCTTGTCTATGTGTTGGGTGACAGCCGGCTTGTTTATGTGCTGGGTGACAGCCGGCTTGTTTATGTGTTGGGTGACAGGCGGCTTGTTTATGTGTTGGGTGACAGGCGGCTTGTTTATGTGTTGGGTGACAGGCGGCTTGTTTATGTGCTGGGTGACAGCCGGCTTGTTTATGTGTTGGGTGACAGCCGGCTTGTTTATGTGTTGGGTGACAGCCGGCTTGTTTATGTGCTGGGTGACAGACGGCTTGTTTATGTGCTGGGTGACATGCGGGTTGTTTATGTGCTGGGTGACAGCCGGCTTGTTTATGTGCTGGGTGACAGCCGGCTTGTTTATGTGCTGGGTGACAGCTGGCTTGTTTATGTGTTGGGTGACAGGTGGCTTGTTTATGTGTTGGGTGACAGGTGGCTTGTTTATGTGCTGGGTGACAGGCGGCTTGTTTATGTGTTGGGTGACAGGCGGCTTGTTTATGTGTTGGGTGACAAGCTGCTTTTCCATGTGTTGGGTGACAGGCGGCTTGTTTATGTGTTGGGTGACAGGCGGCTTCTTTATGTGTTCCAATTTTAATATCTAGGTCATCCGTTTTGGTTATTGTTCTTGTACGTAATCCCTTGTTACGGTATGCTATCTACCGGGGTTTAATTGAAATTGCTTTACACTCGTTAAAAAGAAGAGTTGATTCAAATCCCAAACCTTGTCACCCACATAACGTCCCAAAGACAGAGCGCCTCCCATATTCCGGTCTCCCAATCCAGCGTTTCAAAGTAATTTCTCAATGCCGCATGATTTGCTTTGAAGCCAATCATCCGGGGCTACAACCCATTACAATTTACATATAATTAAGGTTTCGCTGCGAATACATTTCCTCGCTGGACAGTTAATCCCATATTTCTTCTTCTTTTTTGTCCATCTTTGTGGCAACTCGCACTTAACCATCCTCGTTTATGGCAATTCTTTCTACGTCTCTCACGATCCCTTTATGGCATGTTTACGAGGAAGCGAGGATAAATATGGATTATTAATAAGTATTTTGTAATTTGATACAATTCGAACTAATTAGATAAAAAACATTAATAATTAGATAATTAGTTTATTAGATAACTGGATAACTAATATCATCGAAGCTTAACTAAATAAGAATTTATACATTTTGATAATTATAATAATTTCTACTGATCTGATAAGAGCTTTGCTAAGTTGAAAGGCAATTTTGCTTATTAGATGTGAACTTTTCTCATTTAATTCGAAAGAATTCTAATTTGATAGAATTGTTATGACAGAGAAGAACTTTATCAATCTGACTGACAACTTTACCAATCTGATTAACATTTCAAGTATTTTAATAAATAACTTAATTTATTAACATCATTAATAGAATCTTCAGTAGCCTTTCTGGGAATGTCAGATGATCCGAGTTGAGTGGTTCTTAGTCCTTAGTTTTTAGGCATGGCAACTCTCTTGCCATTTATAAAGAAATTCTTTGTTCTGGAATATGATTAGTGCGTTCTTGCCATATTTATGTCAAAACTCCACTGTCGTACATTGGCGACAAACAACGCAGGATGGCATAATATAGACGAAAATCTTTTCTTTAGATATGGCAAGTTTGTACATCATCGTTAGAATAACCGAAAAAAAGGTCGTACGTGTGGATATGGCAAGTCTATACACCTTCCTTATGGTATCATTAAAAGATAAAATCTTACCTCTGGATATGGCAAGCTTGCACACCTTCCTTGTGGCAACTCCCGCCTCGATTACTTTGTTCATGGCAGGACCAAACCCTTCTAGTTTATGGCAATGTGACTCCAGGCGAAGCAATTAAGGACGCAGAGGAAGGAGAGAGAACCAGGAGGAGGAGGAGGAGGAGGACGAGGAGGACGAGGAGGAGGACGAGGAAGAGGACTCCGAGGACTAACAAAATTAGAACAATGGCATGAACGAGAGAGCAGAAAATTACGAGAAAAGGTGGAAGGGTGAGAAGACGATGGGAGAGGAGAAGAATAGGAAAAGAAAAGAATAGAACAAATGGAGGAAGACAAGAAGGCGAGGAAAGACGTTGAAGAGGAGAAGAAGACCTATGTGACTGAGAAGAGTGGGAGGGGTTGGGGGGGGTGAGGAGGATGGTGTGTGTGTTGGTCTGGCAATAATGACTCCAACAGGAGGGCTGGGATTATTTATCTGGCTACACTGCGTAATTACAAGGACACTAAATTCGGTTTGGAGTTAATGGAATAAATAAATAATGGCGATGTTATTCAGCGACGAACAGGGAGGGAGGCTGGAAGGGATGGAAGGAAGAAGGGAGGGAGGGAATGAAGGTTTGAAGAAGGGAAGGCGGGAGGGACGGAGAAAGGGTGGTAGAGAAGGAGGGAGTGAAGGAGGGAGGGAGAGAGAGTAAGAGATTGCCAACCCTAGGTAATGCATATTGAGTTACCAGATATTAACTAAACAACGTTGAAATTACGACATCTGAATCCTGAGAAGGTCTGGGAGCTTAACCCAAAATATACGGAATAAAACAAATTAGGATACCGGGATGGATTTCTATAATATTTAGCAATAAAATATGTAATATTATTCTTCAGCTTCAGCTCTGTTAGGCCCCAGTTTGATTATGCACCGTAGGTCTAATTTCCATACAATAGACATAATTAAATGTGAAGAGAAGGAAAAGTTAATCCAAAGTATTTAAAATCTTCCTCGTGTAAAGAGATTAAAAAAAACGGATAAATTAATTTATCTAGAAAGACGAAGATTTATTTCATATGTTTATTATGCACCCCATACCCATCCCGTGTGCGGTGGTAGAAAGGGTTACAGAGGCACATAATGGGTTCAAGAACTTAATCCCATAGTTCGTTTAGCTAAGCAAGTAAGGTCAGGAGGAAGAGCCATTACGACTAAAAAGGTCTTGGATAGGATATGATTTTAAGTATTTCGGATGGGACGGGGAGGAGGAATGGTCTCCAACCACTTGAACGGTCGGGGATTGAACGCCGACCTGCATGAAGCGAGACCGTCGCTCTACTGTCCAGTCCAAGTGGATGGGATAGAAAGACGAAGATTAAGAGACAACATGGTTGAAACAGATAGATGTAGATGGGTATAACAAGAGCGATAAAAATAACGCTTTAAACATATCAATAGAAAATATATCTCCAAACAATGGATATAAACTTCAACATCACATCTATGAAGTTTAGATTTCGATACAACCTGGGTAAATACAGGTTTGGAAACAGGTGGCTGATTTATGGACCAAATTACCGGGTAATATTATAGACGTGGAATCACTTGATTGTTTTAAGCGTTGTTTAGACATATATATTTATGATATTAGGTGGATATAAATATGAACGGCCTCTTATGGGTCAATAGGCCATAAGTACTTTAATTCATTCTTATGTTCCTCTGAATATAAATAACAGAGAACAAGAACACCATCATCAATAGTAATAAGTACAACGAAATCAGTCATGCAAATAGAGAATAACACAATAATGTCAGCTAGCCAAAAATATCTTAGAACAAATTGGTATGTGCATCTGGGTGGCTAGCTAGGATGTAATGTAGGCAGTGGTTTAGGGTTCATGGTTACATCCCCTGAGCGGCGAGACTCACCCTGGGGTTTATCTTTCAAGTCTGAAACACATACTGGACTATGTACAGGCTATCCAGGGCACGGGACGGGCAATCCAGGGCACCGGACGGGCAACCCAGGGCACGGAGTGGGCAGTCCAGGGCACGGGGTGGGCAATCCAGGGCACGGGACGGGCAATCCAGGGCACGGGACGGGCAATCCAGGGCACGGAGTGGGCAGTCCAGGGCACGGGGTGGGCAATCCAGGGCACGGGACGGGCAATCCAGGGCACGGAGTGGGCAGTCCAGGGCACGGGGTGGGCAATCCAGGGCACGGGACGGGCAATCCAGGGCACCGGACGGGCAATCCAGGGCACCGGACGGGGTATCCTTCATAAACTAACCACCCTGTGGCATTCTTAGTCCCCGAGGCTACATGCAAGCCCAGTAACTAAACATGATATTCAACCGGCTATTCTGAAGCCATGTTGGAGATTCAAGGTTGCAGCATCCTGTTCAGCTATTCTGTATAGGCTATTCGTTCGAGTATACTGAACCTTGAACATAACCCACAGACGGCGTACCAACTACCCCTCTTCCCTCCCCTTTGGAACTCAAGACAGGTCAAGACAGGTCCCCCTACACCTAGATAGTACAAGCTATTCCCCGCCATAGAGTCGGGCGGTTCCTCACATTGATATTCATCTCTCAAGATGTCACGAGCCCCTTCTCTGAGAGGCCTCCCTGCCTTAGGTCGCTTTACGTTTTGGGGTAAACACGCTAATTTCTTTTCGAAGTTGGGGTGACATGATATTTGATAACGATATCTAATACCACGTCCATACCAGTGGGTTCAGTTCCCGGCTACACCAGTGGTGTAATACCCCCTGTACCTGCTAATGAAAACAGTATGCATGGGGTGTGAACCCAGGATAGGATGGGAGGGGTATGAAAAATAGAGAGATAACCAAGTGGGACAGGGAAGGGAGGGATAAGCAAATGGGACAGGGATGCGAGAGGAATAGGTATGGGGGACAGGTTGAGGTATAAATAGGTTGGGTAGGAATGGAAGGGAAGAACTAATCCTTGTCGGTGGGACAGGGATAGGTAGGTGGGACAGGGATAGGTAGGTGGGACACGGGGAGGTGTAGACGGGAGTGGGGGTTAAAATGCAAATAAAGAAAATGACTGCGTCAACATCACACCCACTGAAGGTCTTGTGTCGTGTAACATCCACGGGAGGGAGGGAGGGAAGGAGGGAGGGAGGGAGGGAGGGAGGGAAGGAGAGAAGGAGGGAGGGAGGTAGAAAAGGAGGAAGATAGAGAGGGAACCAGGAACTGAGAAAAGAATGGAAGGGTTGCAAGTACGGAAGGAGAAAGATTAGATAGGAGAGTGGGATAAAAGGGATGGATAACGAGGGATAAAGAGGGGCGTTGTCACTCCCACTGTGACAAAGCCCGAGGAGGATTGACTGGGAACCCATCAAACTGTTTGCCCGTGTTCACCCAGCAGTAATTGGAGACCGGGTAGTACAGCCGGTTTTTCTGGTAGTGTTCCAGGGGAAAACTAGCAGGGGTAAGGCTTGTCATGAGCAATGGGAAGGGAAGGCTCTCAGCCTGCTAACTGAAGCCAGCAGTCGTCTGTTCCAGTACCCTTCTATGTCAAAAACCAAAATGAGAAAGAAGGATATTTCTAAATAATATATTTTGCATTTTTTTTTTTTTTTTTGCTCCGCTTCCCAATATTATTCTTTCTCCTTTTCGTACATTTTTGCGGTCAGCTGTTCTTGGGGTCTTGAATCGAATTCACCTCAGTTTTTATATTTTTTTCGTTTTGCATTATCATCATTGTACCATTCACCATCATTGCTATCACCATCACTATGGTCATCATTATCACCTTGATCCGTATCATTATCATTACCACTATCATCATTACCACCATCATTGTCATTATCAATCTTAACATACTATCACCATCATCGCCTCTATCAACCTCATCATCACTATCGCCATCACTCTCAGCATTGAGAAGATCCACTGGGGCGCTGAGGTGCCACCACCTGTTGCTCATGCTTGCAAAACTGAGCACGTTGGTGTACAGGATAAAGCTGCTAAACCTCACTATTCCTTCTTTATTTGTGTTCTTATATACCCCTTCATTCTCTTCATCCTCCTAGTTGAGGCAACCCAATCACTTGGGCTGGACGGTAGAGATACGGTCTTGCTTCATGCAAGTCGGCGTTCAATCCCCGACCGTCCAAGTGGTTGGGCACAAATCCTTCCCTTCGTCCCATTCCAAATCCTTATCCTGATCCCTTCCAAGTGCCATATAGTCGTAATGGCTTGGCGCTTCTGATAGTTCCCTTCTTCATCCTCCTCCGCGCCCCCCCCCCCTCCTATCCACTTCTTCCTTGTCTTCCTTCTCCTCTTCCTTCTCCTCTTCCTTCTCCTACACCAACATCTCCTACGTTCTAGCAATTCCTGACAGCACACAAAGCTTTGTTTAAAAGACATCCCGGAGGTGACTTAAGCCTTGGTAGGACAAGAGACTTATCCCGGACAGTTCTCAGCCTAGCCGTCGGGTCATTATTTGCCTATCCTGACCGACAGGTGGCGGGGCCTGAGGGAGGGTAGAACGTCCCTCCGTGTCTCTGATTCTCTCTCTCTCTCTCTCTCTCTCTCTCTCTCTCTCTGGGATTATCGAGGCCTCTGGAGTCTCTGGGTGGTGTGGGGGTGCAGTACCCAGACTGGCGACCTCTCCCACGCTCGCTCCTGCCCTACTACACTCTTCAAATATTGTTCTGGTGTGAGGCTGGACGCTTGCAAGACGGGCCTTCCTCTCTTTGCCTCAAGACCAACACCACAAACGAATTTACATTTGTTAATGTGGTAGGTAAAGAAATAACAATAATAGTTTTAATAATAATAATAGTAATCATTCAGAAATCATAGTAACGTGATATATGTCAATGAGAAAATCCACTGGCACTATAGATGGGTGCGGACCTACGAGAACAACATTGCCAGTCGCTTGCAAAGCTGGGGTCGTAGGGTCGCGCCCACATCAATGCCCTTGTGAATTTTCTCATTGATAGGTATCATGTTAAATTGATTACGGTGTGATGATAATAAAATAATTATTATTGTTATTATTATTATTATTATTATTATTATTATTATTATTATTATTATACACAAAAGGAAATGACTAATTTGTGTGTTTAAGTTATAAAGCCCAGAAAAGGCATATTGTGCACTTAAATTCAATACCACTTTTCTCTCAAGTATTAACTTGGAAATAAGTGATACCACTTTGGACAGCCAGTTAGTTGTTAGGGAATGAACAGTCTAACAGAGCAATTTCAACACTTACTGTGAAATTTCGCAATAATTACCCATTAAAAATTAGTAACTTGTTTTGGCAACAAGTTACTATGCAGTTATATGTAGTTATAAGGTAGATATGCAACAGGTTTGCATATCTAAGGAACCGTTACTTCAGCTGAAACATCTTGGAAGGAAATGGAACTATCAGGAGAAATCGCCAAGCCATTACGACTATATCGCACTTGGAAGGGGTCAGGATAAGGATTAGGGATGGTCTGGGTGGAAGGAATGGTGCCCAACCACTTGGACGGTCGGGGATAGAACACCGACCGCCATGAAGCTCTACCGTCGCTCTACCGTCCAGCCCAAGTGGTTGGACACTTGAAGGGGGGGGGGGGAATAATTTTATCTTCTTTTGAGGCAAAAGTAATCAGACAAATAACATTACTCAATAACAAAAACGTTAGTGTAAATATTTGTGTTACTTTTGTTGTTATTGTTCTTGCTGGTTTTCTTGTTCTTGTTAATTATAACATATTTCCTTTAAAACTCAAAATACATGCATGAGCATCACCTTCGACTCCTGCTCTTCATACAACATTTCTGTCCAGCGGCCAACATTTTTGCGCAAAGATCAACATTTCTGCCCACCGGCCCACATTTCTGCCCACGGGCCCACATTTCTACCCACCGATCAACATTTCTGCCCACCGGCCCACATTTCTACCCACCGATCAACATTTCTGCCCACGGGCCCACATTTCTGCCCACGGGCCCACATTTCTGCCCACGGGCCCACATTTCTGCCCACCGGCCCACATTTCTGCCCACCGATCACCATTTCTGCCCACCGGCCCACATTTCTGCCCACCGACCCATATTTCCTTAAATATTACTAAACAGTTTAACTATATTCCTGCCGAGCTGAGCATTAAGCTGTCAGATAATCAACAATCACGGTATATTCATGGTCAGGTATTGACCCACTTCCTCCCCAGAGAAGGTCTTTCATAAAACAGTTTACAAATTCTTATTGGAATAGAAGGAAATATTAAGTCAATATCAAGCACACTGTATATGAAAATATCGTCGGTCAGACTCAATTCAGTGTTTCGAAATTATGTACATGTATATATACCACGTAAAAATATAGATAAAATTCTTATATAAAAAATTATTTTGTTTTGATAAGCGATATTGATCAGGACTAATGTAAACGTTCAATGTATATATTCTAAGGAAACGGAAAACCTTTCGGTCCATTATATATATATATATATATATATATATATATATATATATATATATATATATATATATATATATATATATATATATATCTCATCAAGAGGAGCCTCACCACAGCTGGATGCCCAGCCGAGAGAGAGAGAGCCCCATTACTTAACGCCCCGTAACTCTGGTGCTCTTATTGGTCGTCCGGATGGTATCACAGTGAACCCCTGGAAGAATGGCAAGGAGTTGGTGTGAGACTACACGAGCGTATCAACCTGGCTAACATATACATTGACTTCAGTGCACAACCGTTGGCGCTGCCACGCACAGGGAATCAGCTAAATCCTATAAGTCTTGTAAGAACTGGATCACCACTAGTATTTTGTCCCCATTGCTTCTGAAACACTCGGCGCCTGGGGTAAGAGTGCCACCAGTTTTCTTAAAGAATTGGATTCTAGGCTAATTGAAACAACAAGAGACCCTAGAGCTGCCAACTTCGTTTTCCAGCGCCTCAGTGTGGTGAGGGAAATGCACACTGCATTCAGGGTTCCTGCCCGCCATCTGAGGAGCTGGAGGAACTCGACAACTTATGATAATCATCTTTGCACCCAATATGTAACTCCTTTTTTGTAACACAGTTTAAATAAAACAAACATATATGTGTATAAACAAGAATGTGGATGGTAGGAGAAGAAAATTTTAAAGCGTTCAGTGGGAATCCACAAGATCTTCTCTGAATATTCGTTGTTTTCTTCTCCGAGGCTATGGATCCCCACATTTGCACAAGAGGTGGTACCCTCAAAACTTATATATATATATATATTTTATATATATATATATANAACTACCATTCTACACAGTGTTACAACTACCTTTCTTTATGGAGCTCCAATTAACTTGCATCTCAGTGCTCCAATTTTAGATTCATATTAAATTATACTATCCAGAAATTCTGCACCTAAAAAATAAGTTCCTCAGTTAAATCTTGATTGAAAAAAAATCTTGTGCATAAAGTTTGAATGAGACAAATGGTTATTACAAGTTTTATTTTGACACATATACAACAAGTTTAATTGGGAGACATGTATTCAGAAAGTTTTACTGTGAGGTATAAATATATACAACACAGTTATTGAGAGACATACAGAAAAAGTCACTCAGTGCTTGAATGATGAGGCGAACATTGACTACATCAACGACTGAAATGTGATAAAGATCAAGAAAGCACTTGTGATTGACAACGTATTGTAGGTATGGAACACTTGTTATTAGACATTGTTCTGTACAATGGAGCACTTGAAAAAGTGTACTGTAATGTGATGCACTTGTGATAGACAGACAGTGTATTGTACTATGGAGCACGTGACAGACAGCGTAATTCAGTTATGAAGCACTTGTAATAGAGATGCTGGCAATTTTAAGATACATCAAAGATCCTCGGAACTGAGTGATGCTGAGCATCTTAAGAGCATAAGAAGTTCCCAAAATCAAGAAGGCTGGCCATTTTAAGAAAGACAAGAGATACCTAGAACCAGAGAGGATAGCTATCTTAAGAAACACAAGAGGTCCCTAGAACCAGAGCTTCTGGCTATCTTAGGCAATACATGAGATTCCCAGATCCATAGAAAAATTTGAATAAAGATAATAACGTCGCTCAGTTTCCATCTCGGGCTCAACCAGAGATCTCCTGGACCAGCATCCGGGGCATCTCCTCAAGAATGAGCATCATCATCACGGAGGTAACCTCAGAGGCGGGATGACCATGTTGGGATCAAGCGCTGTGTGTCAACGTCATTAAGGTTGGGGCCGCCGTGTTGGTGGAGTAGGTGGCGGGGTGGTGGTGTTGTTACTGGTGGAGTAGGTGGCGGGGTGGTGGTGGTGTTATTGGGGAGTAGGTGGCGGGGTGGTGGTGGTGTTGGTGGTGGAGTAGGTGGCGAGGTGGTGGTGTTGTTACTGGTGGAGTAGGTGGCGGGGTGGTGGTGTTGTTACTGGTGGAGTAGGTGGCGGGGTGGTGGTGGTGTTGGTGGAGTAGGTGGCGAGGTGGTGGTGTTGTTGGTGGTGGAGTAGGTGGCGGGGTGGTGGTGTTGTTACTGGTGGAGTAGGTGGCGAGGTGGTGGTGTTGTTACTGGTGGAGTAGGTGGCGAGGTGGTGGTGTTGTTACTGGTGGAGTAGGTGGCGGGGTGGTGGTGTGTTACTGGTGGAGTAGGTGGCGAGGTGGTGGTGTTGTTACTGGTGGAGTAGGTGGCGAGGTGGTGGTGTTGTTACTGGTGGAGTAGGTGGCGAGGTGGTGGTGTTGTTGGTGGTGGAGTAGGTGGCGAGGTGGTGGTGTTGTTGGTGGTGGAGTAGGTGGCGGGGTGGTGGTGTTGTTACTGGTGGAGTAGGTGGCGAGGTGGTGGTGTTGTTGGTGGTGGAGTAGGTGGCGAGGTGGTGGTGTTGTTGGTGGTGGAGTAGGTGGCGGGGTGGTGGTGTTGTTACTGGTGGAGAAGGTGGCGAGGTGGTGGTGTTGTTACTGGTGGAGTAGGTGGCGAGGTGGTGGTGTTGTTGGTGGTGGAGTAGGTGGCGAGGTGGTGGTGTTGTTGGTGGTGGAGTAGGTGGCGGGGTGGTGGTGTTGTTGGTGGAGTAGGTGGCGAGGTGGTGGTGTTGTTGGTGGTGGAGTAGGTGGCGGGGTGGTGGTGTTGTTACTGGTGTAGGTGGCGGGGTGGTGGTGTGTTACTGGTGGAGAAGGTGGCGGGGTGGTGGTGTTGTTACTGGTGGAGAAGGTGGCGAGGTGGTGGTGTTGTTACTGGTGGAGTAGGTGGCGGGGTGGTAATAGGGGGGTACAGGCGTTGTGTTAGTTGTCTCTTCAGAGGTTGCATGGCGTTTCACCTTCCCTTTTATGATGTCTTCAACGAAACCATTGGAGAAGCCATTGTTGACTAGGACCTGCCTTACCCTCACATAGTTCTTCATCGATTGCTTCCATCCTGAGCTGTGGCTGAGAGCACGGTCGACATAAGCGTTGACAACACTACCTCTTGTACCTGTCTGGGCAGTCAATGTTGACATTGAGGCACATTCCTATGTTGTTTCCTTAGTATAGACTGCAGTGGTGGAAACCTCCGCTCCTCTCCATGACTGTTACATCTAGAAAGGGCAGCTTCCCATCCTTCTCCGTCTCGTAAGTGAAACTCAACACAGAATTCCGCTCGAATGCCTCCTTCAGCTCTTGCAGACGTCTGACATCAGGTACCTGTGTAAAAATGTCGTCCACATACCTGCAGTATATGGCAGGTATCAAGTTCATGTCAACTAAGACCTTCTGTTCGATGGTACCTATATAGAAGTTCGCAAACAGGGACGCTTAGGGAGAAGCCCATGGCGACCCCACTACTTGCTTATACATGTGCCCAT
>WNGS01166226.1:17373352-17394293 GCA_020271785.1 Procambarus virginalis | reverse complement strand
CAGGGCTCAAGAAGGGTGCCTCTTTAGTACAAGCTTGGAGTAGTTTCCTTAGAATGTTTTTTGGTATGTCAAGAGGAGTACAGGCCGGATCACGATACACTCTGTCCGTTATCATCCCGATTGTTTCATCCTCAGGTACGTTGGTAATAGTGATCAACGTCTAACGTCATCCAGAGTTGTCGGCAAGAAGTGTCGGATCAGCCGTCAACCGGGTTATAGTGGATATGTCGGCCTGCAGCTCACCCCATCAACAGCCTGTTGGACCAAGCTCTCACAAGTCAAGCCAGGTCCGAGCCGGACTTGGGGAGTACAACTCCTCCTAGAACCCCAATCCAGGTACGATCCAGATACATACACAAACACCCCTAAACAACCAATAGGGTAGAGACCTCGGGCATAAAACACTAACTCACGCCTCGCACCATAATATGTCAGCTCAGGAGATTGAATTCGGCCTGCACTAGATGCGTCAGAAGGGAGAAATTGGCGGAAGCTGGTGATTATCAGAAAATTTAGGAGTGTCCTTTGTGACACCCTTGTGGCAGGGCGCCTAACAGCTGGGTGGACAGCGCTTCGGATTCGTAGTCCTGAGGTTCCAGGTTCGATCCCCGGTGGAGGCGGAGACAAATGGGCAAAATGTTTCACCCTGATGCCCCTGTTACTAGCAGTAAATAGGTACCGGGAGTAAAACAGCTGCTACCGGCTGCTTCTGGGGGTGTGTAACAAAAAGGAGGCCTGGCCGAGGACCGGCCGCGGGGACGCTAAGCCCCGAAATCATCTAAAGATAACCATCCGCAGACGCGATACTTCAGATCCGGCTCCCAGCGACGCTGGTCACTGATGCAGCCCGTCCTCCTAAGTTTTCCAACGTCAAGAAAACGGTCATTTTAAAGTGTCCTCTCCTAACCTAACAACAGAGGACCCAAAAACATAAAACGGGACAGTACGTCACTTTCGCCAGCCGCTTCCATTTTCTAGCACGACAATTTTTGGCCTTATGGAAAGCATACGACCGAAAAGTGACGTTCTTTGTAAGGGGGACAGACAAGCTCCTGTTCCCTCACAAGACGCTCTTCAGATCCAGCACCGAGCGACGCCGAGCACCAAAAGTACTGACGACATTTGGAAACAGTATTGATCTTATACTCTGACTTTGTGGCCAATCCTTAGAACTAAAGAAAAGAAAATTATTATTAACGTTAATATAATAATAAAGTTAGAAAAGTTAAAGTTAATAATAAAAATTAAGACTAAAAAAAGCTAATATTAACCTAATTATTCTCGAGTTTTATAAGTCCACTTATAACAGGCGTTAAACCAGCAATGATCATCCAACTTTTCTTTTTATTGAGACAGAGTGAGATGATTAGCTCTTCAATCACTCTTAATGTTCAAAGATTTACGGGAGGGAAGCTATAGACCAAAGTGACAGATAGAGCAGTGTAGAGGCCAGGGTTTCAGTTTCCCCTTTGGTAACTGTGGTAAATATTTAACCTAAAAATTCTGTCGCAAAATGTAGACAGAGGACGGTAAGAAGATATAGACAGCTGACGGAGGACAGGTGTTTAGTGAGAGTACTAGTGACAGGGGCGTTCAACCAGAGACAGGTGTTTAGCCACAGTACCGGATACAGGTGTTCGACAAGGGTTCTAGATTCAAGTGTTAAGCGTTTTAGCTACAGATTTGTGTAGCTTATTCTGATTGATTCTTTGAAACAAATAATTAGCAGCGTCTGAGCATGTGTGTTAATATTCCCCCCCCCCCCCTCAAACCGAGTTAGTTAATCTGCCATCAATATTGATTTTAACACTACTTGATACTATGTTTCGTTTCCTCCAATATCAATGTTTTGCAGAAATTAATCTATCTGGTGGAGGGAACCCACATGTAGACCAACAACCTTGCCTCAGCCATGTCTCCTCAGTGGCATTAGGCGTGCCAGCTAAACATTTATTTTGGGGGGATGAATGTGTGGCAGTTGCGGGTTCATGAGGACCTTAATTATATGTCTTAAGTTGAATTTCAACTCCTGTAATTTCGGACACCTTACACGTGTTGAATTGGGTGTTTAGCGTGTTTCATCTCGCTGCTGTGCTGCTTGTGATAAGAACAAGCCCGACAAGGAGGCGTATCTGCATATATCCACACGCAAAGAACACTATGGCTATTCTCGGTAAGTGAGAATAGCGACACGAGTTGACATGTAACACTTCTGCCACATTTAGCTAGTTATTTGTGCTACATTTATCTCTATGTGACTCTTTGCAGAGAAGAATTTACCAGAATTTACATTGACTATTATGGATTTATTGAGCGGTAGATTCCGAGATTTATAATCCCGCAAAGGATCCTCCATGCTGTCTCCTCAATTGTTTTGGTGCCACTAACAACGGCGTTTGGCTCAGTGTCAATGAACGCAACTGGCAATTGTTGGGTTATGTTAAGCTGTGAGCAAGGTTCGTCAGGCAATCTTGTGTTCTTCCTTTGGAACGTATGTGAGAATTGTTGCTTTAACTCCTAATTCAATCTGGCATTGTGATTTTTGCTCCTACATACACTTTCTTTACATTGTTTCTGTGTGTGTGTGTCAGTATATGTTCATCAGTGGACTTTCCATCTTCCTCTTTTCTTCTTCGTAATCCTTTGCTTCTGTTCCTTCTTTTTCTCCTTTTGTGGATCCTCTTCCATCTATTTTCCAATGTTATTATTTTAGTTTTTTTTTTCATCCATTTTTCTCCTCTTTCGCACTTCAAAACACAATATTATTTGCAGAGTCTAATCCAAACTAGCACTAATGTAAGATGCTTCAGGTTGTAGAATGAAGATAAACTACAGCATGCAGCTGGCTCCTATAGAATACAGCAAAAATACACCGTGCTCTCCTGCACATGTAAGTGAATACACACTGACACATGAAGGTGACACACACACACACACACACACACACACACACACACACACACACACACACACACACACACACACACACACACACACACACACACACAAATTATGAGGAGGATTGAAACCGAGGACGATAGTAGGAGGCTACAAGACGACCTAGACAGACTGAGTGAATGGTCCAACAAATGGCTGTTGAAGTTCAACCCGAGTAAATGCAAAGTAATGAAACTAGGCAGTGGAAACAGGAGGCCAGACACAGGATACAGAATAGGAGATGAAGTACTTAATGAAACGGACAGAGAGAAAGATCTAGGAGTTGATATCACACCAAACTGTCTCCTGAAGCCACATAAAAAGATAACATCTGCGGCATATGCGAGGCTGGCTAACATCAGAACAGAGTTCAGGAACTGTGTAAGGAATCATTCAGAATCTTGTACACCACATATGTAAGACCAATCTGGAGTATGCAGCCCCAGCATGGAGCCCGTACCTTGTCAAGCACAAGACGAAGCTGGAAAAAGTCCAAAGGTATGCCAATAGACTAGTCCCAGAACTAAGAGGCATGAGTTACGAGGAAAGGCTGCGGGAAATGCACCTTACGACACTGGAAGACAGAAGAGTAAGGGAGATATGATCACAACCTACAAAATCTCAGAGGAATCGACCGGTAGACAAGGACAACCTATTCAACACTGGGGGGACGCGAACAAGGGGACACAGTGGAAACTGAGTACCCACATGAGCCACAGGGACGTTAGAAGGACTNTTCTTGTAGGTGTATAGATATTTTGTGAGTATGCGTATGTGTGTGTGTGTGTGTGTTGTTCATCATCCCCATGATTAATACCTTGAAAACCATCATTGTTTCGTTCTCCTCCAAAGACATACATTTGAATAAGTTACGACCAGAGTAACGGAGCAGACCGGTCCGTGGTCATGCTTGAGAGCTGGCTCGCTTGTTTTGGCTTTAAGTAGAGAGCGACAGAGGGAGGGAGGGGGAGAGACAGAGAGACTGAGGGGGAGGAGAGACAGAGGAGGAGGAGGAGGAAATATATATATATATATATATATATATATATATATATATATATATATATATATATATATATATATATATATATATATATATATATATATATATATATATATATATATATATATATATATATATATATATATACACGTGTGTGTGTGTGTGTGAAATCAGAGTCGAAGGAATACAATGAAGCACGAGAATGATAATAGGAAAAAAACAGAAAAGATAAGAAGAGGAAGAGAGAGAACGTGGGGAAGAGGAATGAATGAAGACGCAGAATTGAAGAGATAAGCAGATGTAATATCAGTGAACGATGAGAAGAAAATAAAGAAAAATATATAGAAGAAAACTAGCATAGAAAATAAATAATATGCAATGAAAGCAGTAAATGTCAATACAGTTAAACGTCCAACAAATGCCACAACAACAACAAGAAAATCTTCAAAAAAAGCGACAATATTAACAAAAAACAACACCAATAACAACAACAACTGACAAGCAAACTGCTAAAAACAGCATCAATAACATCAATAACAATAGTAATAAATTAACACACTAGACCGGGGGATAGGGGACGGAGGGAGCGAATATTTACAAGCCTACCAGCAATTATTAATTTTTCACACACATAATAAAACGAGAAACACCCGGACACACTCCAGAGGAGAGAACATGCCTGCCAGCCTCAGCACCCGCGGGAGTAACAGTGAAAGACAGAGACTAAAAGATATCCATAAGATACCCCAAGAGAGGCATGTAGAGATAACCCAAAATGTGAAAAAGTTACACAGATGGAATTATACACATGTACAAAAATAGAAGTGAATAACAAAACCAATGAATGAAGAGAAGATGCAACCAATAAGAGAGAGGAGGAATAGGCTGGATATAAATATATTAATATAATTCGCATCATAACTCGCAGCGACGTCATGATACGATAATTATAGCACTGTCTTGCTGTCTACTTGACACCGGGGGACAGGGACGTGGGGTGTTGGGGAAGTATTTACAGACATGGGTCCCCTCCCAATCCCTTCCCCCTAACCAATCCTTCCCAGTGGCAGCTGGTAAGGGATTACTACAATATATATTTTTGTATTTTATATTGTCTGACGATGAAAGTTGCGTTTCGTTGATCCTGTCAACATTTTCAAAGGCGAACGAGAAATGGATACAAAATAGCTGAGGCAACCGCATGTGTAGCCAAGGTGGGTGAGGAGGTGAAGGCTCATTGGACCAATAGGCCGTATGCTGGGTATTCTGTCTTAGTTTTAAGAACGGTAGAATATGCATACGTGACCCCTGGCTGTTAATAGTTGCTTGAGGCTGTTTGACTTCGCAATTGTCTAATCTTCTATTGTCGTTTTACCTTCCAACTATATCAGTGTTACTGGTTAGGATATCTCTGGTGAGGATTTGGTTGTGTGAATGAAATTAATATTCCTTGATGGAGCATTGTTTTTTTGTCTGCCAGAAGAAGGGCTGCTGGGTGAGTGAAGAAGGGCTGCAGGGTGAGTGAAGGAAGCTGCAGGGTGAGTGAAGGAAGCTGCAGGGTGAGTGAAGGAAGCTGCAGGAGGATGTCTAAATGCAGATGATATCTCAGAAGGCAAACAAAAGTAAGTCCAGGCTAGCTCAGGGCTATATTAGGCAAGGTTGCGTTAAGCTATATTAAGTTTGACTAGGTAACGAAGGTTTTGTTAGGTGTTAAATATTCCTATTGTTAATAGTTCATAAACATAACAAGAGGTGAGGTACGTTCTCTTCATTAGACAGCATCGGTAATCCTTTCATCAAGTATTACAATTATTTGTATCATTGTTATTATAATAAATAGTATTATTATTTGTGTTGATCGTGTTATTGCTGTTCAGCTACATTGTTTCAAATATAATTACTATCATTATAGTTATTAATATTATTACTATTATTAATTTTATATTCAAAGTTAATTATAATCAAGTTGGCGCCTGGAGCTCCCGAGATCCTTCATCGCATTCCTCTGTCCTACGACGCCGATGCTCAACTGTTGTTTTCGTATGAACTGCCAATCCCATACGAGAAGTTCCTTAAGAACAAGAGGGGTTCAGGCGTCTATACTCCATCAAGAGAATCTGCGACTTTTCGCTCAAGTGGTTCACGGATTAAAATAGCGTGAGGGAATTATATTATGTGGATCCTTGTAACGCTGTGATCCCCTTGGCCTTAAGTTATAATGGCGTAGTTTGATTGACACACTTATAATTAGATTGTCGTTCAAGCCGCTAGACCACGCCAGCCGATTCGAGCTGAGTATCAGCTGTTGAAATTTTCATTATTATTTTTTTTTTTTGCCACCTCATTGTTTGGACATTATATGGAGGTCCGATAACGTTTAGTTAACAAAAATTGCAATTAGAAATAATATAGAATTGTTTTATTCTTCTAACGAATATTTGAGTTTAACGAGTGGTTGAAAAAAATATGTATTCGTTGTGAATGATATATTATTTGGCCTCACAACTGCCAGGTGGGTAACAGCAATACAAATTTATCGGTAGCTCGATCCACGAAATGTTGTTCGTCCGGGTTATTTGCTGGAAATAATGGATACTGTTGAAACTGAATTCGAGTGTGACAAATCAAGATAGATACAAGGTCTATAAAGGGGGGCTCCGGTGCTTTGTGGGCCCGTCTGGGAGCATTTGGGTGATGGTAGGCGGAGGCTAACGAGATTATTACCACCACCACCACTACGGGCTCACCATAGCCCGTGCTACTTGGAACTATTTGTTCCAGGTAGCGAATCTTAAACAACATATTACCACTGGGTAATATAATTAAAGACGGAATAGCATTATACTGTGGTCTGGTAAGTCTTGACGTTAAGTATAATTTTAAGTAAATTTTCAGTATTTTTGTGGTATCGTGATGTGTGGTGTTGAATCAGCCCGTCCTCTCCGGTTATCTTGAGGTTATCTTGAGATAATTTCGGGGCTTAGTGTCCCCGCGGCTCGGTCCTCGACCAGGCCTCCACCCCCAGGAAGCAGCCCGTGACAGCTGAATAACTCCCAGGTACCTATTTACTGCTAGGTAACAGGAGCATCAGGGTGAAAGAAACTCTGCCCATTGTTTCTCGCCAGCACCCGGGATCGAACCCGGGACCACAGGATCACATGCCCAGTGTTCTGTCCGCTCAGCCACCGGCTCCCTCACTCCTTCCGGTTAGCACAAAGAGAAAATTGTGTATTAAAACGATCTAACCTAACTTAACCTATCCTAATCTAACCTATCCTAACCTAATCAATAGACACAAACATAGAAAACGTGATTGTGAGCCGCTATGATTTATAGAACCCATTTATTTGTCCGTTCGGGATTTTAAGGTCAAAATGCTGTGTAATGTATGTTTGAGAAGTGGTCATTGTGTCGTGGTGTTGCGTGGTGGTGTGTTATGGTGTGTGGTGGTGTGTTATGGTGTGTGGTGGTGTGTTATGGTGTGTGGTGGTGTGTTATGGTGTTGTGTGGTGTGTTATGGTGTTGTGTGGTGTTCAGTTGTGGTGTTGTGTAGTGCTAAATTGGGATGTTTTGTGGTGTTGAATTGTAGAGTGTCTTTCGATAATTGAGTTGTGGCGTTGTGTGGTGCTAAGATGGTGAGATGAGATGTAGTGTTGTGCTGTGTGGTGTGAAGTGTGTTGCTTCGCTGTGTTGGGTTGTGATGCTCACTGTTTTCCGTAGCACATATTGAGTGATCTCAGAACACGGGTTGTTTTTTGTTTTCTCTAGCTGAATGAATAACCGTTGATTGTGATCTCTAGCTGAATTTATTACAGCTGATTGTGATATCTAGCTGAATGTATAACCGTTGATTGTGATATCTAGCTGAATGAACGTGTTTATTAGTAGTCTCTGTAGCTGATGGATATTATCATTGAATATCATCATATATTACAATGCTCAATTGTTCCTGTATATAATATATATATATATATATATATATATATATATATATATATTATATATATATATATATATATATATATATATATTATATATATATATATATTATATATATATATATATATATATATATATATATATATATATATATATATATATGTATATATATATATATATATATATATATATATATATTATATATATAATATATATATATATATATATATATATATATATACATATATATATATATATATATATATATATATATATATATATATACATATATATATATATACAAGAACAATATAGATATCTTGTATATATATATACAAGTATGCTATAAAGACATATAGCAATACAAACATAGATAACGAACCCTAATCTATAATATAACGCTGTATACGTCATCGAGATGAAAGCCTACTGCATTACTTACTTTATATAAGTTGCATAGATTTTATACAACAGATCTATAATAGATCAGTACCAACATTACTGAGTACCAACACATTACCTTTCCTTGAAGCGCCTATGCCTTCCATGTTCCTGAGAGCACACGTCCACAACTCACACTAGAGGGTCCTGGATTCGGTCCCCGGCCGGGAAAATATACCTCTGTTCATTCCATTCATCTGGGTCCTAGGAGACTCGAACCGTGGACCCCACGCGTATGAGGCCAAAACTTTTATGCCTCTGTTCATGTAGTAGGACAAATGTACGTGGGAGTTAGGTAGCTGTTGTGGGTTGCATCCTGGGGATGGCCAATGGTTGAGCTAAGGGGGGATGAATCTCGATAAAGTTAAGCGCAGAATACCTGTCCCCATCATCGCCAGTTATATAGAAGATGTATTGTATAAATATTCAATGCTTTCTGAAGTATGCAATATATAAGATTGTTAATAACGGAAATTTTTCATCTAAAAATATCTGTTTGGAGTGAAGCTTCTTGCAAACAATAACTCTAGAATGTGTTGGGAAATTAACTGCTGATAATTGATAATACAATGCCCTAATTCAGACTTTTGCCGGAAGATAAAAAATTAATTGAATTTTTTTGTGTATGTTGGTTTTTAAAACCGCTTGACCTGGATGATGACGTCAGTTTGGCTTTTACTGGCTATCACATTCCCTCTATTCTCCTGTCCTATTCTTCTGTTACTCTTTTCGTAACTAATCCATTTTGCATGATAAAACTAATGAAAAGGCAACTGTTGGAAATGGCAGCACACGATAATATAAAAAATGCCCTCGTAGGAGCTCAGAAGGCTCCCTCGAATGTCTTTTTTTTTTCTCTGAGGTTAAGACACCTCACTAATTCAACATTTTACGGAGTAAAAATAATAGGCACCAAAAAAGGTGTGTTCAGTTGACGTGGTTGGTGAAGACAACACCTCATATGTCTCTCATGTAATACCTGTTATGAGTCTGTCCGGCCACAGGTAACCACTCTGGACCCCGTCTTCAGTTAACTCCAGACGACAACAACTGAAATGAAGGACCCTAAAAAACACACGAAACTGACGACGTTTCCGACCGTCACACACCATAACTCCCCTCCCATTCCACCCACCCATTCCATCCTCCCACACCATCTCTTCCCCCCCTCCTCTTCCTCTTTTTGCTCATGCGTCTTCATCTCCATTCTTTCTTGGGCTTTCTTTCTTCCTTATATCGACTCTTTCGTTACATCTCCCATTCTCTTCCTTCTGCCGTACCCTATACTTTTCTCCTTTAGCTTTTTTCCTACCTTCTTTTCTACACAGTTACAGCCCCGCTCCTGTGCCAGGTAAGTCCACTACGGGTTCACCATAGCCCGTGCTACTTGGAACTTTTATTCGGAGTAGCTGAATCTAAAGTCACAACAACAACAACCTTCCTACATTTCTTCCTCCCTCCTCTCATCCTAATTCTCCCTACCCCGGCTAGCTTTCTTTCTATTTTCGACATTTCCCATTCTTCTTCCACAGCTCTTCTTATCCTCATTCTTCCTGCAGCCTTCTCCTCCTCCCCGTCCTGTTGTTCAGCGCTCTATTGCCCCGAGAGCTCATCAGAGGACAGTTTGAGTGGAAGCGACGCAAGGGCCTGGGTCTAATGACGGGGTTGACAGTCCCACGCTTGTAATGTTCCCTTAAATTATAGGTTAGTTCCGGACACGTACGAACGCAGGGATCGTTTCGGTAATGTGCGAGGGCGTCCGAAGCCGTGAATGGAGGAATGTAAAGCAGCTAGCATATCTGGTGAAGAGAGAGAGAGAGAGAGAGAGAGAGAGAGAGAGAGAGAGAGAGAGAGAGAGAGAGAGAGAGAGAGAGAGAGAGAGAGAGAGAGAGAGAGAGAAAGAGAGAGAGAGAGAGGGAGAGAACACTTACAATTAACAAAAAACGCTTTACCTAAGTCATGTTGAAATATATCAAGCCATTCTGATTATAAGGAAAATAATAAAGAATAATAAGGAAAATATTGGACAAACCCCCACAACATCTGTGAACCCAGGAGAAGGGCTGCGATGCCCTCTACATATAGAAGATTTTACACGACTTGACACAAAAACCCTGTATCCCTGTGCCTAGTCTCGTGGATTTTGTTCCCTGTGGTCATGGTTAGCTCTTGACTGAGGACAGTGCATTTTGCTTTGATGCATGGAGCCTCGTTTGTGGTTCAATACCCCTGTGAAAAGTCTGGCAATCTCAAGACATTTTGACATTGAATTTCTTTTCCCTTGTGTTGTAAAGCAGTGTGCACTGATGGCTGCAAAATAAATAAATATATACTTTGCCTGTAGTATGTGTTCATTACATTATCAAGAATGGGTCCCCATCCTAAGCAATCCCTCATCCCGGCGCTCCCATTAAGTGTCATCACTACATACACACACCCACTGGTGTTAGGGTCAGATACATGTCCCTGCAGCCCATAGACGTCGGCTGTAGCAGTACCAAGAGGAAGAGGCAGAGAGAGCTACAGAGAGACAAAAAGACAGAAAGAGAGACGGACACGGACAGAGACATACACTGAGAAATAGAGACGCAGACAAATAGACGGATGAATACATACATACATACAGAGACGGACATACAGAGAGAGTGAGAAGGCACTGACATCAAAATAGGATGTATTATTCTACAGGACAGCTTGATCATGATACCGGTACTACAGAAGTCTGGCTGTGTTGAGAAAACATACTTTCCTTCCCGATACAATATACAGAATTTTAAGCATTAAGTTTCGTCCTCTTTAAAATGCTATTTTCACATTCAGAATGTTATTTCTCATTTTAATTATTTTTTGTATTATTAGTAATACATCTCTGAATACAAGGCACTACTACACTTTTTATTACTTTACCTACAACAGCGCGTGCGTAGCTGACGCTGTTGACAGACTACGTGCGCTGTAGCAGACAACAGACAGGAGAACGGGCCACGTTCTCAGCCCGTCCAACCGGACACAATAAGCTAACGAGCACTAACTGTCTAGTACCAAGGCAGCTGACAGGGGCGCCGCGATGGGCAAGCTAACAGATAGCTCATTTCCTGGACTCTTGTCAACCGTGGCTATTCCATCCCTCCCCGCCCCCCTCTCTTCCCAATTCTCCTGTCACCTCCTAAAATCGTCAACAACACCCATTAGAACTGTCAATTTTCTCTTATATTAACACTTGAAGTGGTCAATAAACAAAGAATATAATGTGTTAATCTTGATAATCAGCTGAATGATTAGCATTAGACGACCGCAACGTCAATTCTCACGAAAATAGACAAAGGACATGGAAGAGAGAAGGTTGAGGCAGACATGGAAGAGGCGGACATGGAAAAGGCGGACATGGAAGAGGCGACGGGCGCCGGTAATAACAAGGTAGGGACAGTCACCGAGGGACAAGACACAAGTACAGCGTCTCCTGTGTGTCACACGGTAAATGACAGGGTGGAGGTAAGATGTGTGTCACTACACTCTAGGGGAACAAACAGACGGTGGGGTGTGTCACTACACTCTGGGAGACACAGACGGTGGGGTGTGTCACTACACTCTGGGGGACACAGACAGTGTGGTGTGTCACTACACTCTGGGGGGACACAGACGGTGTGGTGTATCACTACACTCTGGGGGACACAGACGGTGTGGTGTGTCACTACACTCTGGGGGAACACAGACGGTGTGGTGTGTCACTACACTCTGGGGGGACACAGACGGTGTGGTGTGTCACTACACTCTGGGGGGACACAGACGGTGTGGTGTGTCACTACACTCTGGGGGGACACAGACGGTGTGGTGTGTCACTCCACTCGAAGAAGGCCAGTAAGGTCTCGCTACTGTTTCTCTCGGTTTTAGTCAGAGATAAGAATAAAACAATCACTATCAATATTACCATCATTATCATTGCTTTCACCATCACCACCTCCACCACCACCACCTCTACAACCACCACCATTACCACCACCATCACCACCACCATTACCACCACCATTACCACCACAACAACAACCACAACCACCACCACCACCACCATCACCACCGTTGCCTAACCCTAGGTGCTCCCGGCGCGGTAAAGACCTCCTTCAGACAGCTTGATCACTGTTTATCATCACTCTCAGACCCACTCACCGTCCTTCTCGCACAAGTACACAGTCTCTGTCTCTGTCTTTATATTTTTCTGTCTGACTCTCTCTCTCTCTCTCTCTCTCTCTTTCTCTCTCTCTCTCTCTCTCTCTCTCTTTAACTCACTCTATGAGCAAAAATACTGTCAAGTTGTCCATGAAAAATTCTCCTGACACCAAACAAAATGCCTTGAAAGTGACGACTGTCTTCTAGGCCTTCCAATGCCCACTTGGGTCAAGATCAGCCCCAACGATCTCAGTATATAGAAAAAGCCAGAACATCTCTTGCAAGGCGTCTGACAATGCACAAACTGCAAGTAACACATTTAAGTCTCTACACAGACAACCGGATCATCACTGGCAGCTACACAGATATCCGACAGCTTCAGCGACAATAGAAGATTGGACACTAGCGAGGCCCTTCACACCAGACAAACCCAACCAGCTATCAACAGCCAGCTCATGCCTGTTACACTAGACCAGGTGTTACCTCACATCTTTCAGACCAAGACGAAGCATTCAACACACCGTCTCAGCCGTCACTGAAACATGGAAGATTGAGAGAGCTATAGTGAGCCAATTGGTGCATAGTGAGGTGCTTCGTCTCCCTCACCGGTTATATATTCGGTTTCATATTTTAAATATTTGCAGCTATTTCAACTTTGCCTTTGAAAATGTTGACAAGGGTCAACGAAACTCACCTCTCAGCGTCTGACCATAATAAAACTAACACGAACTACGAAGAGTTAATTTTTCAACTTCCAAACCCATTATTTGCTTTACTTCTAACCCAACTATTTTACTCTAAAAAACAAAAAATGATTTATGTAAAAATGATATCGTGTTGTTTACAAACAAGTTATGAATAGTTGTGTAAAACTGTAGTTTTTAGCTAGAAGCAGCCTTTCCCGAACTAGAAACCATTCTTTCCCGATACAAGTTGAATTGGGCCTGGCGGTCACCTTGGAGAACCTCTCCCCCATTCCAGAATCCCATGCCCAAGGTAGAAGTCATTCCTAGACATCAAGAAAACATATTGCGAAGAGAGCATCTATATATATATTTAATACCAACGACCACCTTCCCTGTCCTGTCCAGCCACTTGGTAGAGCGACGTTATCGCTTCATGCAGGTCGGCGTTCAATCCCCCGACCGTCCAAGTGGTTGGGCACCATTCCTTCCCTCCGTATCATCCCAAATCCTTATCCTGGCCCCCTTCCAAGGGCTATATAGTCGTAATGGCTTGGCGCTTTCCTCTGATAATTCCCTCCCGCCCCTGTGTTCCCTTAACCCACAAAGGGAAAACAAAATGAGTTTCAAGTTGTGCGAGATTGTGGTCTTAGTCCATGTCCCTTTATTGAGACACAACCAATGTGGCACGGTGCCAGAAAGACCTTTTGTTGTGGCACTAGTGAAATATCTGCCAATCAGTCAACTTTGTGGCAGTCCTTTGTGTCAGGATCTTGAGTAATGAGCGTTATTTAAGTTGGTTATGCTCGGTGAATATTGACACAAGCAGGGGCATAATATGCTCCACGCTGTTGACAATGCTCCTTCATCACTGGCTCACTCAGGAGCATAATATGCTCCCCACTGTTAACAATGGTTCTTCAGCACTGATTCACGTGGAAGGTTTTCCTCTCAACCCTTATTTCGTCACCTGTGTGTTTGGGATAATATAGTGTACCCAATTACTGGTCCAGTTCTTCAATTGGCCGAAATTCTCCTGAAGCTTTCTGCACTCAATATTTATTTTTTTATCTAGTCTTGTGAATGTGTGTATTTAGCTAAGTGTGGTTGCACGATTAAGCGATTGCTGCTGAGCCCCGCCATACAATCTGCTATCCAATGCAATCACTCATAACCCTTGATATCTTTCTTTAGATCTACATTTGAAACACTTTATAGTATTAGCATCTACTATTTTACCCCCTTTAAGTTAATTCTGCTTTGTCACTATCTTCATAAAAGTTCACTCTAAGATCACAGTGATTCCTCTGCGCTTCAGGTCTTCATCCGTGACCTTTTCTTCCACCTACTCTACACTGAAATTGTCCTAGTTATCAACCTTATTAATTCATCAAAAATCTTTTATATTACATTATCTCCTATATTCCGGAGTCTCTGGTTATACTTTAATATTCACTGTTCTGGCACCAGCTTCGTTGCATACGTCTAGGGTAGCATATATTCAGGTATATCATGTTAAGAAATTGAAAGGTATCTATTCTACATTCTTAAATATTATTCTCATATTTCTCAGTCTCACATATGCCGATGATGTAATCCTATTGATGAGAGCGTTTGGTGGAATCGTCTGCCTTTCAGTTGTGTTGCTAATTGGGAGCTCTTGCTCCCTTCGCAATTACATTGCGGCTATCCAAGTCGTCCTGTATTGTTTTGTATTCCTTGCATATTTAGAATCTTCTTGGAAATTTGTGTATTGTCTGCCAGAATCGATTTTAAAGTTTTACTTTCCTCATTTTGGAAATCTGCGTATATCAACCAGGATTAATAAAGGCCCAAGTTCTGACCTGACCTTTGATGTATTCCCCTTGTAACATTACTCCAAACCGAGGTCTCATTCTACACAATAATCCTCTGTTTTCTATTGGGAGTTTTCTCCAATTCACTTTAGCACCCTGCTGGTAACCTCTGCACGATTCTCAATTTTGTCAGTCCGGATTCTCAAGTCTGGAACTGAATCAAATGTGGTCTGATAATCCAGGAAGAAACACATTCTGTCTTATAGGAAATAATATCAGACGAACGGCTTTAGTAAGGATTTAACCTTATAATAAAACTGCAGTTTGTTCACTAATCAGAATTTCCATTCTTTGATGACATAAGAGTATTTAGAGACGAGGTATGCAGCCTCTAGAACTAGATGATTCACAAATTTCCTGCTGATGAGCCTCTCAAGTCTATTCAGGAAATGAATGTGAGTCACACAGGTGTGTAGTATAGTGCTCTTGCCTGTCACTGTTATTGAAATCTAGTGTACGTTATCTGCCTTCTTTTAATTTATCATCTCACCTTTATCTAATGAAATGTTCACGGGTGCCAGGGATCTGCTGAGTACTTGGGTGACTTTCTTTAGGATTCACGAGGAAATAAAATATTTTCTCTTTCAATTTATCACGTTCCTCTAACTGTTTTAGCTCTTCCTCTATTGCCACATTTGTGTTTAATCCTGTTGGCTAGTGTTTTGTGTGTCTTTGAACATTTTAGTTGCTCAGGCATAATTAAATATTTGAAATATAAAATAGCTGTAATACTATAAATATAACTAAATTTAATAAGCATTCACGGAAATATAATATTGATATAGGAATCACAAAATATCATATGTGATTGCGATCGCCAGAGAGAGCGGAAGTTGTTGCTAACATTAGCCTCGCAGATTGGGATGTTATGGCTGAATGCGCAACAATAGGGGCGTGAAGCATAATAAAGATGTCACATTTGCGGAAGACTGGCATATAAATCCTTATTATTTAACCGCAGAACCTGGTAACTGTTATCATGAATAATGCTTCGTGATTTTTAATTTCACTGAAAAGTCAAATTAAGTGTTAAATTAATTTGAGTATATATATATATATATATATATATATATATATATATATATATATATATATATATATATATATATATATATATATACCTGTAATCTGAAAACACTAAACAGAGTTTTACTTGTACTTAGCACTTAAACAGTTTGTCTTATATACTCGCATTTGGGTGAGGTGATATGCTGCAAAAGATTTGGATTAGGTGAACAAACTTTTGACCAACACAAGACAGAACACGGAACATTGGGTATTAATTACATACCAGTCTCCGTGGTGTCGTAGTAAGACACTCGCCTGGCGTTCCGCGAGCGCTTTGTCATGGGTTCGCATCCTGGCCGAGGAGGATTTACTGGGCGCAAATCATTAACTGTAGCCTCTGTTTAACTCAACAGTAAAATGTGTACTTGGTTGTAAAAACGATTCTTCGCGGTGGGGATCGTATTACAGGAACCTGCCCGAAACGCTACGCGTACTAGTGGCTGTACAAGAATGTAACAATTGTATATATCTCCAAAAAAAAATGGATAAATGAGAGGGAAGAATGAAAGTAACTGCAAAGGGCCTATTGGCCCATACTTCCTCCTGATGCTTCTATATTGGAGCGGAGTCTTGAAGTGGGTAGAATATAGTTGTGCATTAATTGGCTGTTGATTGCTGGTGTTGACTTTTTGATGTGTAGTGCCTCGCAGATGTCAAGCCGCCTGCTATCGCTGTATCTATCGATGATTTCTGTGTTGTTTNTCTCTCTCTCTCTTTGTACCCTCCCTCAGGCTCACAGTACAGTACACAGAACCTGGTCCCATGCAACAAATGAAGTCTGGACCTCAAATTGTCAATGTGAGGGCGTCTTAGGAGATGAGAGTCTAGGGAGAAGAAAGATTTACGCTTCTTAAATGCTCTCCCCTCACCCCCTTCCCTTCCACACCCTCTCCCTCACCCCACTCCCACACTGCGTACCTGGGGTAGGTAATTAACCTGTTGGCCCCGCCTGCAGAGGAATAAGAGCTGCGAATACTCATGTTTTGGCATGCTAAAGATGTCTAAGTGGCACTGTCTAGGTGAAATATATGAGCCAGCCGAGGTTATGGACTAGCCAGCTATTAGTCTCCTCCTCAAGGGACTCCGGGTGACCGAGGAGGGAACATGGTGGGTGTACAGAGGTCTGGGAGAGTGTGGGAAAATGTAGATAGATGTGAGTGTGGGAAGGTATAGATGGGTGTAAGAGTGTGTGGGAAAGTGTAGATAGATGTAAGAGAGTGTGGGAAGGGGTAGATGGGTGTAAGAGTGTGTGTGGGAAAGTGAAGATAGATTAAGAGAGTGTGGGAATGTGTAGATAGATGTAAAAGTGGGTGGATGGTGCAGAAGATGTAAGAGAGTGTGGAAAGGTAGAGATGGATGTTAGAGGGAGTGGGAAGGTGTAGATTGATGTGAGAGAGTGTGAGAAAGCTTGGAGGAATGCGTAGAAGTGTGTGAGAGTATAAAAAAGTGTTGGAAGGTGTAAGGAGTTGGTGTAAATGTGCTGGAGGGTGAAAGGTGTAAATATAAGGAAGGAAAGGTAAGGTACCTGCCAAATCCAGGGGAAAAGGAACTGACGACAACTTCACTACACATGATACACGTCATTTGTGACGTTCTTCCTGCTATGACCTAAATTCCTTGATTTCATTTGGTACGGTTGTGTGAGTCCTGTGTGTCATGGGATTTTCCCAGAACTTCTGGTCTTTTAAATTTGTTTCATATTATGTAAACAGAAAATAAGTGATCTTGCATAAACTTAGACTCAATTTAGACTGTTGTCAGTCTAATCACTGATCCATTCAGACTTAACTAGATTTATACCAAGTCTTTGTTTTCTTTGATATAATCAAGCGTTAAGAGAGCACCCAAAACACCAGGAGTTTCCGCCTTTCTAATTAGTCGTTCGTGCGGTACAGTATCAAAAACTACTGATGTCAAGGTGAACAACGTCACAATCCTTTCCACACTCAACTTCCTCAAAAATGATGGAATTAAATGAGAGCAAATTTGTAAAGCACAAGCGGCCTTTGGTAAAGTATGCTGTAAATCCTTTATTATTCTATGTTTTCAAGAAGTTGAATGGCTTTTGTGGTTATCAACACACTCATTTTTCCTACAATAAACGTCAAGATAACTGGAGGATGGTTCAGTTCAAGAGACCTATCTCCCTTCTTAAAACGCGATTCCACATTAGCAAGCGTCCCCAACTTCGGTACTCTGTTTGTCTCTAATGATGTATTAAATATGCAAGACAAGAGCTCACTAAGCTCTCTTTTTATATTGATTTAGCACCCTGATAAGTCAGGTGTGAGACTGAATGTTGAAGCCCCAGGTGTGACACCTAATGTTGAAGCCCCAAACGAGTGTTTGCATGTGAAAGCATTTTAAATGAATCCTTTGTCAGGTTTCTGATGGTCTTCCCATCGGTTGAGGAGAACACAACTGTGAGCCAGTCTTGGATATCTGTGGATGTTATGTAGGTTGTGTGTGTGCTTCAGGAAACCGGTTCTGTGTGATGTCTTCCCTAAGGCAGCTCTCTTTGTCTCACACCTGGAGCTGCTCTCCACCGACGTTACTCCTTATCTCTGACCTTTTCTTCCGTGTACACGCCAAGGTTTGCTCGTAGAGACCAGCTCTGCCTTTCGAACATTTATAGATTAATGGAATGACTCGGTCCCCACGTTTAAATCCATTAAGCTGGACGACGTCCCCTTATGAACGGCTTTAATACCTTAAAAGTGACTAGTTTTTGTCTCTAGTTGCCATGTGTTCTCTCGCTCCGCTGTTCCTAGCGTTGACAATGCTGCTTTCTTTATTTTAATCATTATCATTAGAATCTAAAAAAATCGTTACCATGTCTCTCCTTACTATCCTCTTCTTAAAGTGTGGTAATGTTCATATCCCCGAGTCTTTTCCCATAGCTCAAGCTCTTCAGTTCAGGAGCTGGGCTAATTACAAATCTTAGGACCTTTTCTAGTGTTGCGATGTCCGTTTTCAGGTGAGTGTTTCATGCCGGGGACGCACAGGATATACATAGGGGTATGTATAGCGTCCGGAAGGCCCCTTTATTCAGGTTTCTGATAGACGGTCGTTGGCCAGCAAAGCATATGCTGATGTCGTTGTTCTACCAATGTGTACTTCTGGCATTAGATATATGCGGTTATGGGTTAAACCCAGGGTTTTTTCCCCTTTATTAACACAAGAAGCAGACTCCATTTTATCAGATACATGTCCACAAGTGTTCGCTCTCCCGTTTCAATCCTCACACATAAGTTAGACTAACCTATACACACAGAAATCACAATAGTGTGATGCATCAAATAAACAAATATTCATCACCTTGTGGATTTGTAGCCTAACCTAATCTACTCTGAGCTGGGTTAAATTCTATCAGCCATTTGTTTTACCATTTCTGAAGTGTATCCAGATCACAATCTCTCTCTCTCTCACCTGACTCTTCTCATTGATGTGAAGGAACCAGTTTACCGTGAGATCGTTAACATGGACACAGGATGAGCCTCGTCAGCGCCGACCCTTGTGGTGCTCCGCTTGTTGCCTCTCTCCATCCCGGTAACTCCGCTCTCGCTGCAACCTTTTTCTTGCTTCCTGGAAGATAATCTTTCACCCATCTTAGGATTCTTCACAATACACCAGCCTGGTTCTCAAGGTCGAGGGTTCTCTTGTGCAGGAAGTATAATAATTTGCAGTAAATATTTGGTAGTACTACTGGTCTGCCGTTTTAGAGTTCTTGTCGTCCTCCTTTCATGAAGTTGGTATCACATTACCCGTTTTCTAGCATTCCGTAAGATCTGTTTTCAAAGAGGAATTAAATACTATTGCATGGGAACTGCTCAGACTGCCTCTTTTACCTATTTTGTCAATTTGTATCATAATTGTATTTACAGTTACGTCTTCTCTACTTCGTTTCTCCTCCAGGGACCTGAGATTTGTAAATTTAGTCTTTCCTCCTAACTAATACCTCCCTGCTCTGAAGCTCGTCGGTGTCATAAAATTAGATTCTCTCCAGATTTGATTCGAGTTTTTTTATATATTTTTTTTTTTTGAGAATTTGCGGCGCCAACATCGAGATTCGATGTTGGCGCCGCAAATTCTAGAACTGATATATACGAGAAAAATATATACGAGAATATATACGAGAAAAATGTTGTTTAGTTCAGAAGAGAGTCTTTTAGTACCAACGCTGCGTATGAAGTTGACGTTGTGTTCTCGTAGACCTCAAAATATAGTTTCATGTGATATTTTGCCTAACCAATTTATCTCTCCCCACCCCCCACCCCCACCCCACCCTCCTTCCTTCCCTTCCCTTCTGATCGGCACCCTATACCTGGCCTCTTCTCACCACCATCACCACCTTCATTACGATGCATGTGCTTGAGTTGAAGACTATCAACCATTTGTTAGACTGTTGTTCCAGATATGTCAAGGTTTTCCCTTAACCTCTTGCAGTGTTTTTCGTTATCTTAGCGAGTGTTTGCGTACATATTCTTGTAGGTGTATAGATATTTTGTGAGTATGCGTATGTGTGTGTGTGTGTGTGTTGTTCATTATCCCCATGATTAATACCTTGAAACCATCATTGTTTCGTTCTCCTCCAAAGACATACATTTGAATAAGTTACGACCAGAGTAACGGAGCAGACCGGTCCGTGGTCATGCTTGAGAGCTGGCTCGCTTGTTTTGGCTTTAAGTAGAGAGCGACAGAGGGAGGGAGGGGAGAGACAGAGAGACTGAGGGGGAGGAGAGACAGAGGAGGAGGAGGAGGAAATATATATATATATATATATATATATATATATATATATATATATATATATAATATATATATATATATATATATATATATATATATAT
>WNGS01166226.1:17336349-17349885 GCA_020271785.1 Procambarus virginalis | reverse complement strand
TAAGCGCAGGGAACCACTTGTGGGTGGTGACTGTGTTGGAGACTGGTGTGGGTGGTGACTGTGTGGAGACTGGTGTGGGTGGTGATTGTGTTGGAGAATGGTGTGGGTGGTGACTGTGTTGGAAGACTGGTGTGGGTGGTGACTGTGTTGGAGACTGGTGTGGATGGGGACTGTGTTGGAGACTGGTGTGGATGGTGACTGTGTTGGAGACTGGTGTGTGGATGGTGACTGTATTGCAGATGGTGTGGATGGTGACTGTGTTGGAGACTGGTGTGGATGGTGACTGTGTTGCAGACTGGTGTGGATGGTGACTGTGTTGGAGACTGGTGTGGATGGTGACGGTGTTGGAGACTGGTATGGGGTGGTGACTGTGTTGGAGACTGGTATGGGGTGGTGACTGTGTTGGAGACTGGTGTGGGTGGTGACTGTGTTGGAGACTGGTATGGGGTGGTGACTGTGTTGGAGACTGGTGTGGGTGGCGATTGTGTTGGAGACTGGTGTGGGTTGTGACTGTGTTGGAGACTGGTGTGGGTGGTGACTGTGTTGGAGACTGGTGTGGGTGGTGACTGTGTTGGAGACTGGTGAGGGTGGAGACGGGTGTATCAAACAACTATCGCTGCTGTGAGGTGAATAATGTACTTCCAAATGAAACAAATTGGGAAGCACAAAAATGTAGGCATAATAGTGCAGGATATTAGTGAAAGATATTGGTGTAGCATATTAGTACTGCATATTGCAATTGATATGCAACCGACAGATTTGCAAATCAAGACTTTTAGTTCCAGTGCACGACAGAGACGATTGGGCACGCTTCATTACACCTGATGCCTCAGTTCACCGAACAGCAACTAAGCCCCTGGAAGTTAGGCAACTGCTGAGCCTCCTCCTGCATAAATTAAGTTGGTGGTGAGGTTCTCAATATGCCAAAAAAGCCTTATGTTCACTTTGATGGAAAATACTTGGAGTAGCGCGCCGCTTCAAGCAACAACCTTCTAGATCAAGTTATTACAGGACAACCACGGCCTCAGGTCAGACTTGGCGTTTAGAACTCAAGGCATGCTCTGGGTATGCTCCAGGTATGCTCCAGGTATGCTCCAGGAATGACCCAGGTATTCTCCAGGCATGCTCCAAGTATGCTCCAGACATGCCCCAGGTATGCTCCAGGCATGCTCCAGATATTCTCCAGGCATGCTCCAGGCATGCTCCCAAACGAGGGAACTTAGTTTTAAATGCTACACGCGGTGATACGATTTCAACACCGTCATTTTAGTCCATCAACCAATGTAAACGCAGTAATGTTTGGGGACCCGGATGTAAATCGGTTTGCGTACTATGTTCAGGGAAAAACAGGTAGGGTAATGCTTTAGAATAAACCATTAGAGGAAGAGCTCTAAGCCTGCAAGCAGAGGCCTATGGTGGAGAATAAATCCACAAGGGGCCGTGACGAGGATTCGAACCTATGTCTGTAAGCATCCCAGACCGTGCCTTAATCAACTGAGCTACGACATGGTGTCCCATGGTAGAGTGTTCTGTAAGCTAGAAAACATCAATTTCTGATAGGAAGGAGAATTCTTAGAGAGAAATAAATACCTGTTGTAGGGAGGACTTTTATATTGTTGGCATCGAGGTGTGGAGGGATTAATCCTATAATGACTGAACTCTGGGAAGAAAATCTCTTAGCGTTTGTTATAAAAAAAAACTTCGATACAGCTTTTCTTGGGAAATGATAAATGATAAAAGTCCACCTATTTTCAAAACTAATATTTTTTTTATATGTTTACAGGACATATTTCGTGTAATAATTAGCTATTACTTTTCAGTTCTTGAGACACACTGATATGTACACACACACACACACACACACACACACACACACACACACACATACATATATATATATATAACTGAAAACTCACAACCCAGAAGTGACTCGTTATGGTTCGAGTCACTTCTGGGGTGTGAGTTTTCTGTTGCATGTATGCCTAGGGACCATTAAGGCTTGTTCGCATTTGTGTTCCTCACGTGTGCCCCAAAGAATGAGGTGATTTGATAAAATACTATGCCCAAGATTACCATCAGAGTGCCGGCTGGCTGATGGGCAAATAGCCTCGGCTACGGTAACACCACCGTACAATACCACTAATGGTTACACTGGAACCCAAAGGTACCCTTCCAAGGAAATGCTACACAGGGTTAACTACGCTGCCACCATCTGCCTTGTCCATTAACTATATCAAGCAACGAGGTAAGAAACATTGCTTGACTTGGAGAGTCCCTTTTTTTCTTTAACTGTCAGTAATTACGGGACGGTTGTTAGTGTTACGTTGGCAGGGAGGAACTGGAACTGCCTTTAGCGATTCGAGGCCAGAGTTCCTGCCAGCAGAGCACAGCTGTCCAGATGTCAACGTACCAGTATGGTGGGCCCCTGTCTTGCAATTCATCATTAGAAGCACCCACCAGCCTGCTTCGACACACCGGGCAGGCACACCGGAAGTGGAGGCGCGAGGTCACCAAGAGGGTATGCCAGCAGCAGTAACCTACCAGTTCCCCCTCGTCCTTGGGGATGCCACATCACTGAATCCACCAAGATGCGCAACGAGGCGGTCACATTCCAACGGCACCTCCCTACTGAGTGTGCTTGACTCGCCAATAAGGTGCACGTTTCGCACCATCGGCCCAAGGTCAGGCACATTAGGGCATGCGCGATAAGGCGTACCGGCTCAGTTGAATGCGCCACAAGCAACGGCTGTACAGTGATGGGTCCCAGGAGCTGAAGTCTGAATCCACCTGGCCTGCCGCCACGCCACCCACGCCCCAACACCTGCACCTGCACTTGCTTACTTCTGTTGCATGACATCGTTGACGTCACACTCTCTGCCCTTCTGTCACGACTTGTGCTATGTAGCTGCCGTCACTCATCATCGACTGTCGGCTTCAAGCAATTGGTTGAGATGTGCTTCCACACATCTCTCGCAACACCGTTCACCTGTGACTGGCCAAGTCCCCGGCCGCTGCTCTGCACACCACCACCTTCGAACAGTTAGCAGCTTGACAAGGAGTCTGTCACCAGTAGACTCGCTCTGTCACCAGACGTACCACGGAGCTGTTGCAAGAGGATCGCGGGGGATGTGCAGGCATCGTCGACGGGCAGAATCTGGACCAACATTAGGTCTCCAACATCAGGTCTTCTACATCAGGTCTCCAACATCAGGCCACCACGCGAGAGTACAACGGATGCACGATAGAAAAGCGTCTATCAACATGAACATTTAGTGACAAGGTTTCTAAATGCTTGTTAAGAGAAAAGACTCTATTATTAACGGTGTTGCATGCATATGTAATCGGTTGGAAAATCTTTAACATTTATGGGGATGTAAAGCAACTAGGCCTAGAAATAGTGATCCTAGACAGTGATCTTAGCTAGGTGACTTGGGTCTCTGGCACAAACTCTATCTAGAATTTTATTACTATTTTGTTTCATGTATGTGTCTATGTAATAAGTCGGTTCTGATGATGAGTGTCCAGGATCTCTATTTTGTACCAGTGTATGGGTGCATATATATATTTTTAATATTTGCATGCCTTTATGTTTGATTAAAATGTTGTAATGTTAATGAATTTTTCTTTTGTGGTAAGAGGTAGTTTTACTATCAGTATGTGCAGGGTGCATGGAGATTGACCCTGGCGTTATTGTCTTGGGCGGTATTTGGACTGGCCCACAAGTATTCTGTAAACTTACGGTTCTGTTACAGAGTTTTTCATGTCGATTATTTTTATATTTTAACCATGTTTTACAGTTGTATAGCTTATTAGATTGGTTGTGGGTCATGCCGTGCCCAGCGGATGTTTGGGTATATCCCACTTAGGTATAATGTTACCTGGTATTTTTAATTAAATTTAAATGTTAGAGTAGGAATATTATATATTTTTATCATGTTGTTAACCATTTTTTGTATGTCTCGGACTTCCAGCCTTCAGGTGAAGCCTTGCTGGGTTGCCTAGGGTGCAGTCGGGATTTGTCTTTTTTTTTCATTAATATACTTTATTATCATATTTTCATATTATGTTCCTCAGAATTGTATCGCATATAAGGGTATCATTACTTGTATTTTTACCAATATTTTTTTTGTACTTTTAGTCCTTTCATTGTACATTTGTGTGTTGTTCTTACTGGATGGTAACTGTATAATGTACTTTGCATCGTGTTAATTTAGTTAGCTTAATTTTTATCAATTTGTCACTGGCAATTTTTTTTCTTTTAGGGTATAATGGATGAGTTGGGATAAGACAAAATCAGGCTTAACTTAGATACACCCGATTGTTGTCTTAATTCCGGGGAGAGGGAGTATTGTAACGCCCAGAGAGTACACCCATGACGCACCATGGGAACGTCCTGGTAAAGTCAGCCTATGACCTCAGATTCAGCTAGAGTTAATTGAAATATTTTCTGGCTACACCTTAGTCAGCTTATTCCTGTTTATGAATAATCCTGATAGTCTTCACAAACAACTTAATTGTACATCTTGAGTGCTTTTTTGTACATCAGGGGAAGCTGACGCCCTGATGTGCTGACCAACTATTTAGGTGTGCAAAACACTTTTTCCCGAGTGGGTACTTGAGGTCGATCTCGAACCCATTGTTGATGTGACGACTTATATTGAATTTTGTAACTAGCTCTTCAAGATTGTAACTTGCTTAGCGAAATGAATTGTGGGGTTCAGTCCCTGAGCTCATTATGTGCCTCTGTAACCCTTTCCATTACCGCTCACGGGATGGGTATGGGGTGCATAATAAATGAACTAAACTAAAACTCACGAGTAGGCTGAATCAGCTGGGAACAGGCCCATACCAGACTTTTCCCCAACAGTATAAAACGTCCCCCCTCCTGATTCAGTTGTATATATACCCCCTGTATGATAGTTAGGAGAGAGAGCGCTGGAGCGTCGGAGGCAGCGTGAGGCTGCAGGTCATCAGGCGAGCCTCAGGAGACAGAGTGAATCCACCAGACTGAGAGCCAGAGAGTGGTCTTAAGGTAATGTGTGTGAACTTTGATGCGTTTCCATGTCTAAAGACATGTAATAATTGCCAGTGTTAAAGTAGGGATTTATAGTTGGTGAATTTCATAATTTGCTCTAAAAAACTCAAGTTAAACTTTCCGTCTGTGTCAATTGTTGTATCCTCTTAGCGTCTGGATATAGTTTGCTAACAACCGTCCCGTAATTACTGACTGTTAAAGAAAAAAAAGGACTCTCCAAGTCAAGCAATGTTTCTTGCCTCGTTGCTTGATATAGTGAATGAACAAGGCAGATGGTGGCAGCATAGTTAACCCTGTGTAGCATTTCCTTGGAAGGGTACCTTTGGGTTCCAGTGTAACCATTAGTGGTACTGTATGGTGGTGTTACAAATGAGTAGTAGTGTTACATTATTAGTTTAGATTTAATTGCGGTGTTACACTACCATCAGCAATACAGAATATGCGGTCATATTCAATGAGACATTTTATATATATATATATATATATATATATATATATATATATATATATATATATATATATATATATATACGGAATCAAAATGCAGGTTTGAGTGTTACCAAGACATACTGGTGTTATTCTTACACCGCCACGTATGCAAATTACACTGCCGATAGCTACTTCACGCTGTAAACATGCCAATTAAGACCTGTAATTACAGCAGAGCCTAACATTACTGCCCCTCGGGGCTTTCATATGAAATTAGCATTACCTTATTATGTATATTTATGAGAAATACATACACACACACTAGGCTTCCATGGGCTTTTCCCCACAAAGAGGAAAAAAGAGGACTTTCTTGTTGAAATATTTCTGTTAAATTCCTTTTAACTTTGTATATGACCGGGTTATGTGATTCCAGTACGAGGTCATATTTTGGGATAAATGCATGGATATATATATCTATCTATCTATATATATAATATAAGTAATTATATATATATTATATATATATATATTATATATATTATATAAATATAAATATATATATATATATATATATATATATATATATAAAATATAAAATAATATATAAAATATATATATATATAAAATATATATATATAATATATAAAAATATATATATATATATATATATATAAAAAAGGAAGGGGGTGGTAGGAGAAAAGCACACAGAAACTGTATTGCAGGGGACCTACATTCCCTCCAATGCGTTATGTGTGATTTCCTCCGAGGCTATGGGTCCCCCTTCTTCCAGCCAGAGGTGGTACTCCCTATATATATATATATATATATATATATATATATATATATATATATATATCATGCTAGGAGATCTTCAGTTAGTGAAATCGAAGGGAGAGGAACTAGGCCTTACACTAAACCCATCAAAGTGTGAAATCATCTCATCCAGCCAACCAATCATAGATGCAATACGAATCTTATTGCCAGGAGCCCCAGTGATCGCTCCCACCGACAGTGTGCTTTTAGGGGCACCTCTGGGCTCGAACGCCATTGAGGTAGTCCTCGAAGAAAAGCTTAAAGACCTGAGGAGGATGGAGGCGAAAATAGGGGCTTTGGAAGCCCACCCTGCTTTGTACCTTCTTACAAGGTGCCTGGCTTTGCCCAGACTTACCTATTTCCTCAGGTGTGCTCCCTCCTTTAACAGCGCAAATTTAATTAACGGAATACGACTCACTCCTAAAGTCAGTTACTATGAAAGTGTTAAACCTTTCCCTGCAAGATGACCAGTGGGACCAAGCAACGCTTCCAGTTAGACTTGGGGGTATAGGTATTCGCAAGGCGACACAGTTAGCATTGCCGGCATTCTTATCCTCGACCAGTGCTACAAGTGAATTAGTGAATTAAATACTACCAGAATACCTAAGGTACTTCACTGGGATTCGTGATCCCAAATTTGTGGAAGGAGCTGGTCAGTAGGACACTCTTGCTAATTCACACACTCGACCAACTTTTCCAAACAACGGCAAACAGGCCAAATGGGATAGCCCCATAGTGGAAAACATCGCCAAAGCATTGCTGGAGGCTGCTTCGGAGAAGGACAGTGCGCGTCTCCTAGCTGTGCAAGCCCCCCATGCCGGGGACTTCCTGTTGGCAGTCCCTAATTCCGCCTTGGGCACCCGCCTGGACCATCGGGCCCTAAGTATTGGTGTTGCCCTGCGCCTTGCCGCCCCTATCTCCACCGAGCACCGGTGTATTTGCGGCCATGCACGGGCAGACCAATACGGCAGCCATGGTCTCATCTGTCGTAAGACACAGGGAAAGATTGCCAGACATGAAGCAGTCAATGACATTATCAAGATAAGTTTGGCTACAGCTGGGTGTCCAGCACAAAGGGAACCTCAGTTGTGCAGACCTGACAACAGCCAAAAATGCCCAGATGGAGTCACCCTGCAGCCATGGAGGGAAGGTAAACAGGTCGTATGGGATTACACGTGTGCTTCCACATTGGCTGATACCTATCTACGTTACAGCTCAGCGGAGGGAGGTGGGGCAGCCACCTTCAGGGAGACCCAGAATATCAACAAGTACAGAGTAGGGAGTAGTAGTGAGTAGTTGGCCGAGCGGACAGCACACTGGACTTGTGATCCTGTGGTCCCGGGTTCGATCTCGGGCGCCGGCGAGAAACAATAGGCAGAGTTTCTTTCACCCTATGCCCCTGTTACCTAGCAGTAAAAAAACGTACCAGGGTGTTAGTCAGCTGTCACGGGCTGCTTTCTGGGGGTGGAGGCCTGGTCGAGGACCGGGCCGCGGGGACACTAAAGCCCCGAAATCATCTCAAGATAATCTCAAGATGACAGAGACTTAGAACGTTGTTACAGGTTCGTGCCGATAAGCTCTGAGACTCTGGGCGCCTGGGGTAAATGTGCACTCAAGTTTTTAAAGGAGGTTGGTGAGGAACTCATTGGGAAAACTAGAGACCCACGAGCAGCCACTTTCCTGTTCCAACGCCTCAGTGTCGCGGTGCAGAGGGGAAATGCGTGCTGTATCCTGGGTACGCACCCAACCTCCGAGGAGCTGGACGAGGTCCAGGAATATATATATATATATATATATATATATATATATATATATATATATATATATATATATATATATATTGTTTGTGTGTGTGTGGGTGTGTGTATACTCACCTAGTTGTGCTTTTGTGCTTGCTGGGTTGAGCTTCGGCTCTTTGGTCCCACCTCTCAACTGTCAATCAACCTGTGTACAGACTCATGCGCCTATTAGGCTCTATTATGTATACATTTGAAACTGTGTATGGAGTCAGCCTCCACCACATCACTTCCTAATGCTTTCCATTTGTTAACTATTCTGACACAAAAATTGTTCTTACTAATATCTCTTTGGCTCATCTAGGTACCCAGTTTCCACCTGTGTTCCCCTTGTGCGTGTGCCCCCTGCGTTAAATAAGTTGTTTTTATCTACCCTGTAAATTCCACTGAGAATCTTGTATGTGGTGATCATGTCTCCCAAACTCTTCTTTCTTCCAGTCATCTTGAAGCCTCATACTGTCCTCCTCTCTTAATCCTTCTAATAATATTTGCATCGTTAGCAAACATTGAGAGGAATGAGTCTAAACCTTTTGGAACATCATTTACGTATATTATAAACAGGATAGGTCCAAGTACAAAACCCTGTGGGACTCCGCTGGTGACTTTACGCCATTTTGTGGTCTCACCCCCTCACTGTAACTCTCTGCTGTGTGTATGTGTGTTTGTGTGTGTGTCTTTGATATAGTATGTTTCAGAATATTCCCAATACACAATTATAATGGAAAAACGTGTTGTGTAAAAGGCGTTATTTTGATCTGATGTTGTGATTGTAGATAACATTGAAATTTAAGTCTCTCTTTCTCTCGTGTTGTAGCTGTTAGGTTTTTCTCGATTATATTGTGATAAACGTCATGTGTATGTGCTCGTGTGTGTGTGTGTGTGTGTGTGTGTGTGTGTGTGTGTGTGTGTGTGTGTGTGTGTGTGTGTGTGTGTGTGTGTGTTCATCTAGTTGTGTTTTTAGGGGTTGAGCTCTGCTCTTTCGGCCAGCCTCTCAACTACCAATCTACGAACTGTTACTAAGCATCAAATACTTTTATTAAAGGTTCATCAAATATAAAGGTTCCATACACACACACACACACACACACACACACACACACACACACACACACACACACACACACACACACACACACACACACACACACCTAGTGAGACCCCACACCTTCAGTCGACCTAGACAGACTGAATGAATGGTCCAACAAATGGCTGCTAAAGTTCAACCCGAGTAAATGCAAAGTAATGAAACTAGGCGGTGGAAACAGGAGGCCAGACACAGGATACAGAATAGTAGGTGAAGCACTCCATGAAACGGCCAAAAAGAAAGATCTAAGAGTTGATATCACACCAAACCTGTCTCCTGAAGCCCACATAGAATTAATTACGTCTGCGGCATATGCGAGGCTGGCTAACATCAGAACAGCCTTCAGGAACCAGTGTAAGTAATCATTCAGAATCTTGTATACCACGTATGTAAGACCAATCCTGGAGTATGCGGCTCCAGCATGGAGCCCGTACCTTGTCAAGCACAAGACGAATCTGGAAAAAGTTCAGAGGTATGCTACTAGACTAGTTCCGGAACTAAGAGGCATGAGTTAAGAGGAAAGGCTACGGGAAATGCATCTTACGACACTGGAAGAAAGATGAGTAAGGGGAAACATGATCACTACCTACAAAATCCTCAGGGGAATTGACAAGGTAGACAAGGATAAACTAGGGGATAAACTAGTGGAAACTGAGTACCCAAATGAGCCACAGGGACGTTAGAAAGAACTTTTTCAGTGTCAGAGTAGTTAACAGGTGGAATGCATTAGGCAGTTATGTGGTGAGCCCAGGCATCCAGGGGGGAGGGGCACTATGCAACTGGCGTAACTGGTATCTTAACCACTAGACCAACTGTGACTATACGAAAGACAATGGTAGCCGAGGCTACCATCGGGACGGTGGGGAAAATAGCCTTGGCTACCATCGTCTTTTGTACGGTCACGGCTGGTCAAGTGTTTACGGTACCAGTTACGCCAGTTGCATAGTGGCCCCTGGCTGTCTGGATTCGAGTCACTTCTGGGGTTTGAACTTTTATATATACATATTATATATATATATATATATAATATATATATATATATATATATATATATATATATATATATATATATATATATATTTCACTTAGTGTATTGACATGGCTTATTCATATAAACATGCATACACACGTATACTGGACATCCAAACGCCGACAGACTTCAGTGTGGCGCTGGGCTGATCTGGGTTCATATTGATCCCTGACATGGATATCAATCAGTAACTGAGGTGTAAGCCGGTCCCCACACTGGTCCTCTGCTGCTCCACACTGGTCCCTCTGCTGCTCCATACTAGGAACTCTGCTGCTCCATACTGGGACCTCTGCTGCTCCACACTGGTCCCTCTGCTGCTCCACACTGGTCCCTCTGCTGCTCCATACTGGGAACTCTGCTGCTCCATACTGGGACCTCTGCTGCTCCACACTGGTTCCTCTGCTGCTCCAAACTGGGAACTCTGCTGCTCCATACTGGGACCTCTGCTGCTCCACACTGGTCCCTCTGCTGCTCCACACTGGGAGCACTGCTGCTCCATACTGGGACTTCTGCTGCTCCACACAGGTCCTTCTGCTGCTCCATACTGGGAACTCTGCTGCTCCTCACTGGTATCTCTGGTGCTCCATACTGGGACCTCTGCTGCTCCACACTGGTCCCCTCTGCTGCTCCATACTGGGACCTCTGCTGCTCCATACTGGGAACTCTGCTGCTCCACACTGGTCCCTCTGCTGCTCCATACTGGGACCTCTGCTGCTCCATACTGGGAACTCTGCTGCTCCACACTGGTCCCTCTGCTGCTCCATACTGGGACCTCTGCTGCTGTATACTGGGAACTCTGCTGCTCGATACTGGGACCTCTGCTGCTCCATACTGTGACCTCTGCTGCTCCATACTGGGACCTCTGCTGCTCCACACTGGTCCCTCTGCTGCTCCACACTGGGACCTCTGCTGCTCCACACTGGTCCCTCTGCTGCTCCACACTGGGACCTCTGCTGCTCCACACTGGTCCCTCTGCTGCTCCACACTGGGACCTCTGCTGCTCCACACTGGTCCCTCTGCTGCTCCACACTGGTCCCTCTGCTGCTCCACACTGGGACCTCTGCTGCTCCACACTGGTCCCTCTGCTGCTCCACACTGGGACCTCTGCTGCTCCACACTGGGATCTCTGCTGCTCCACACTGGTCCCTCTGCTGCTCCACACTGGGACCTCTGCTGCTCCACACTGGTCCCTCTGCTGCTCCACACTGGGACCTCTGCTGCTCCACACTGGTCCCTCTGCTGCTCCACACTGGTCCCTCTGCTGCTCCACACTGGGACTTCTGCTGCTCCACACTGGTCCCTCTGCTGCTCCACACTGGGACCTCTGCTGCTCCACACTGGGATCTCTGCTGCTCCACACTGGTCCCTCTGCTGCTCCACACTGGTCCCTCTGCTGCTCCACACTGGGACTTCTGCTGCTCCACACTGGTCCCTCTGCTGCTCCACACTGGTCCCTCTGCTGCTCCACACTGGTCCCTCTGCTGCTCCACACTGGGACCTCTGCTGCTCCATACTGGGACCTCTGCTGCTCCACACTGGGACCTCATCTACCCCTCCTCACTGGACCTTCTCTGGGCCCATTGGCGTTCTTCAACGGCCACGCTATCAGGTGATCAAGACGCAATCATCACCATACTGAAGGTAAATATTTTTCACATATTTTTTAGACACAACTCTCATTGTGCATTTTTTCTAGATAATATATATATATATATGTATATATATATATATATATATATATATATATATATATATATATATATATATATATATATATATATATGACTAAACCTAATCTAATCTTAGTTAGTAATCCGTGCAGGTAATGACATATATTATTATTGTTAAGAATGATGAAATTTGGGAAGAAATATTTGAAAAGGAAAATCGCTATGCGTTTGATATTGACAACATTTGTCAATGTTTGATATCTGACCATAGACAGACAGACAGGCAGAAATTTAGGAAGAGGGAATGGAAGAATGAGAGAGAGACAAAGAGTTAAATAGACAGCACGAAGTGGGACACTGGACAGCCCTGCTTATGTATGTGTTCGTTGTTTGTTGGTGAGTATATGTGACTGCTCAAGTGTATGTAGGAACTCATGCCTATCTTGGCGTATAAGTAAGTCTCTTTTCTAGGCGTGTAGGTGCATGTCAAATTACTGTTAGTAGTGTTGAATGTGTGGTGTGGGTTGAATGTGTGTGTGGGTTGAATGTGTGTGTGTGTGTTTTGTATATTTGTGTGCGTGGGTATTTGAATGTGTGTACTCACCTATTTGTACTCACCTATTTGTGCTTGCGTGGGTTGAGCTTTGGCTCTTTGGTCCCGCCTCTCAACTGTCAATCAACTGGTGTACAGATTCCTGAGCCTACTGGGCTCTATCATATCTACATTTAAAACTGTGTATGGAGTCAGCCTCCACCACATCACTGCCTAATGCATTCCATCCGTTAACTACTCTGACACTGAAAAAGTTCCTTCTAACGTCTCTGTGGCTCATGTGGGTAATCAGTTTCCACCTGTGTCCCCTTGTTCGCGTCCCACCAGTGTTGAATAGTTTATCCTTGTTTACCCGGTCGATTCCTCTGAGGATTTTGTAGGTTGTGATCATGTCTCCCCTTACTCTTCTATCTTCCAGTGTCATAAGGGGTTGAGCTGTGGCGTTTTGTTCCCACCTCTCAACTGTCAATCTACTGACACTCATGTGTATACTCACCTAGTTGTGATTGCGGGGGTTGATCGTTGCCTCTTTGGTCCCAAAGTGTGTGAGCGTGTGTGTGTGTGTAATTACCTAAGTGTAATTACCTAAGTGCAGTTACATGATGAGAGCTACGCTCGTGGTGTCCCGTCTTCCAACACTCTTTATCATATAACGCTTTGAAACTACTGACGGTCTTGTCCTCCACCACCTTCTCACCTAACCTAACTTGTTCCAACCGTCTACCACTTTTTGCGAAAGTAAATTTTCTTATATTTCTTCGGCATTGTGTTAGCTAGTTTAAATCTATGACCTCTTGTTCTTGAAGTTCCAGATCTCAGGAATCTTCCCTATCGATTTTATCAATTCCTGTCACTATCTTGTACGTAGTGATCACCTCTTTTTCTTCTGTTCTAGTTTTGGCATATTAATGCCTCTAACCTCTCCTCATAGTTCTTGCCCTTCTGTTCTGGAAGCCACTTAGTAGCATGTCTTGCACCTTTTCTAGTGTTGTTAATGTGTGTGTGTACTCACCTATATGTGTCTGCAGGATCGAGCATTGACTCTTGGATCCCGCCTACACGATCCTGTGTGTGTGTGTGTGTGTGTACTCACCTATTTGTGAGTATATATGTGTGTATGTGTGTG
>WNGS01166226.1:17312369-17332026 GCA_020271785.1 Procambarus virginalis | reverse complement strand
AACAACAGTGTCGATTCCCTACTGTACCCTGCTGAAACGAAAGGAAGTAGACAAGGAAAGCTGGTTCGAACTGCTTCCAGTACCACATCCCTTTTTAACCTGGTTGAAGGCATTTTTAAAGTCTAATTTAATTAATGCTTATTTACTGGGAGGTCCTTGATATAGGCTCGTGCTGCAGGAGCAGCTGCTTCACAGCCATGGGGGACACCAAATCCTAGTTGATGGGGTCGAAGCATCGTTGCAGCGTCTATGCCGATTTTTCTGACAGCTGCCCTAGCAACAAGGCGCCGAAGTGTGTTGCCCACGGCAATGGGTCTGATATATATATATATATAATATTATTAATATAATATATATATATATATATATATATATATATATATACATTATATATATATATACATATGTATATATATATATATATATGATATATACATTATATATATATATGTATATATATATATATGTATATATATGTATTATATATTTATATAATATATATATATATATATATCTATATATATATATATAATATAATATATATATAGAACGTTAAACAACTTTAACTGTTAAGTTATCGACAATAAAATTGACATTAGTAGTCAGAACACGTATGTGCTGTTTTTTGTAAGTAAACAACATTGATGGTGGCTTAAGCAGCCAAAATTATCACAATTTTCTGATACCAAAATAATTTGCGGATACCAACAAACAAACTGGGCAGTAAACCCACAACAGAGAGAGAGAGAGAGAGAAAAAAAAAAAAAAAACAAAAAAAAGAAGAAGGAGAGAGAGAGAGAGAGGAGAGATGAGAGAGGAGGAGAGGAGAGAGAGATGGCAAGAAGATGACTACAAATGGCAGCGGCTCGCGAAAGTGACGTGTGTCCCGTTTTCTGTTGGGGTCCTCGGAAGGTTAGGTTCAGGCAAGTTATGCAACAGTTTTGTGACGTTGGGAAACACTGGAGCGTTACACGCCACGCCCGAGGCTTGGCAACTTGACGCTCGTAAAAAAATCGATATATTGAATCATTAGAACAAAACAAAATAGCTTAATATTATTAAAATGTATGATTTTAGTACTTTACAGGTTCAATACTAGTTATTCATGAATACAAAGGATGAATACCAGAGTGTAATATATCCTTGTACCTTATTAACCTGTGTACCTGTGCCCTAATTACTTCATTAATTAACTTGTGTTTCGATGTATTCATTACATCATTAATTAACCTGTGTACTTGTGTATTAAAACATTAATTAACCTGTGTACTTGTGTATTAATTACATCATTAATTAACCTGCGTACCTGTACATAATTACATAATTAAATCACCTGTGTACCTGTATATTAATTACATAATTAATCTGTGTACCTGTACATTAATTACATCATTAATTACGTGTGTACCTGTACATTAATTACATCATTAATTAACCTATGTACCTGTGTATTAATTACATCGTTAATTAAACGGTGTACCTGTACATATTTACATCGTTAATTAACTTGTGTACCTGTGCATAATTACATCATTAATTAACATGTGTACCTGTGTATTAATTACATCATTAACCTGTGTACCTGTACATTAATTAAATCATTAATTAACCCGTGTACCTGTACATTAATTACATAATTAATTAATATTTGTACATGTGCATTAATTACATTTTAATTAACCTATGTACCTGTGCATTAATTACATCATTAATTACCCTGCGTATTAATTACATCATTAGAAAATAAACTCATAAAGCATTACTTACATTTAAATAATCAAGATGAAAAAAATCTTCATTTTATGCCAATAACCTGCCGCTGCTTGGACCTGAGTGTGCCCGGTAAGCAATTGATCAAACCATAATAGGGTAATTGAGATTCATCCTGAATCAAAAAGGATAATAGTGTGGTCGGGGATTGTTGTGTCATCAATCCCCGGTCACTACAGCGCCTTGCTGAGCACTAAGTTAGAATGTTTGAACAAATTCCTCTTTGTTAGCGCTGGTTAACGATCAGTAAGTTTATTTTAAAATTGGTCAATTTAAAAAAGAATTAACATTAGAGATCTACCGGCATTCTAATGTGCAAACCAGGAAGAGAGGAACGAACAGACCATGAACAAACATAAAACAGGAAGAAGCAAACACTGAACAGCAGCAGGAACGAGTAAGCAATGAACAGGCAACAGGAACGAGCAAACACAAAGAAACAGGCGTCAGACAAGAGCAAACACTGAAGAAACAGACAACAGGAAGTAGCAGCCAAATTCCCCTCATTAGTACCACATATACCCGTCCTTGCACATTGCACAACAGTCTAACTCAATGAAACACTTAACATCCAGTGCACCACCACTATCAAGACGCTTGCACAAGAGGAAAAGTGTGCAAGACGCCTAGCAACACGGTGTGCAACATGGATCCCTGACCAGTAGTACCAGCAGCGGTATTGTGAGCAATGATAGTGAAAGTACCGTGAGAGTAACGCAGGTAGTGAAAGTAATAATAATAGTGAGAGTATCAGCATTGTGCCATGGGAAGTTCTGGAATGGTAATCGGGAATGGGAACTCCTGGAAGGGGGGGGGGGAATCATTCACAGAAATAACGATAGGAATTAACTGGGATACACTGTGGGATTTCAGCTGTAACTTTGAAAATCCAATACACGATACACGCCATCAGACAACATATGAGCCATGTAATCAATATACATGTATATACAATATACATCAATATACAAACCACGTCATCAATACAATACACCATATATACTAGTATATATGGACCGATACAAGTATATATTTTTTATATTAAAAATGTAATTGATGTAAAATAATTCACCTGACCCTATAGCTCGTTGATAGCATCGTATAAGGTCTCCTTAGATCTTAATTATATTATATTAATTCTCCGTCAACTCTCTAGCAATCCTACTATTTATACTTTTCATCAACCCTATCATCAAAACAATTCATCAATCATTTAATCAAAACTCTACTTCAATCCTATTTTTAAAACTTCATCAATTCTTCTTTCAAAACGCTTCATTGATTGATTAGTCTTAGTATCTAAACTTTCAATCAACGTCAATTTTAAAATCAAAACTCTGCATCAATCCTCCAATAATTCTTCCCCTTCCAAATATGAATGATGGAATTGGTCAAAATATGTCGATCATCCTCGATCTTCAGTGCATTCCAGCTAAGGTAAATTATGTCTTAAAGGCCATCAAGGAAGCTTATTAACTCGTGAACGATCAGAGAAGCTTATTGAGTCTGTGATCAAAGAAACGTATTATTGCCTCAATTATCAGAGAAGCTTATTACTTCATCAATAAGGAAATCAGTAAACATCTCAACAGACCAACCAGTTCCCGAAGAAAATATCCCCAAAATCATCTCCTCCAAACAGATCAACAAAACACATACAACAAACAATTAAACCAAAGGCTATTAACAAAAGAAAAAAAACTACGGGCTCACCATAGCCCGTGCTGCTTGGAACTTTTTTTTCCAAGTAGCGAATCTTAAACAACAACCTGCAAAAGGTCAACAAAAGTCCCCAACAAATCCCACAACAGCTCTCTCACATCAAGACAAAAAATGAGAGAAAATAAAATAAAGGAAACACACCCCCACCCCCAAAGGAGAGGGAGTGGGCAACCCACAGGTGGTCGAAGCCTTACCCACACACGTCGGTGTTTGACAAGGTCTCACTCTCCCCTGCCACATTGGTATGCATGTGACACAGATAAGATTGACATATGCAAATCGCTACACGTATCAAGGGCTTTGCTGGGGGATAACTGGGCTAAGGAGGATCCCTCCATACGGTCGAGAGTCGCCCAATCGATTTATGGGGAAGGAGACCGTAGTGCACTTTGGCCGATATGCGAATGGTTGTGCGAGGCTAGAGCAGGCTATGCCACAGGCTTCCAGGGAGTGTCACAAGCTAGCACGGTGTAGCACATTCTCCTAGGATGTGACATAACCTGGCGGGATGTGCCACATTCTCACAGATTTTACCAAGAGCATGCAGGACATGCATGCTCAATTAAGTGTTGTGCTCGCTATGTGTTTTAAGGGCCCCTATGTTGTGCTAAGAGCTCACTGTGTGCTCTAAGGGCTTGCAGAGCATGCTGACGATAATAATATAGATCACGCTAAATAATAATTGACTGAAGAAAGCCCAGACTGAAGACAACGTCCCAGACAAACACTAAGTTGAAGGCATATAGGTGAACAGAAGCAAGAGGTACAAGCAACAGGTATAAGAGCAACAGGTATAAGAACGTCACGCCCTACCCGGGATTCGGACCCGGGACCATTTGGTTGCGATCCCACTGAGCTGACCAACCATTCCGGCCTGACCGTCTTGCGTGTCATGTCGGACCCAGCCACCAATGGCCGACACGCATAAGTCAGCTGAAGTTTCGGTAAAGCAATTATCAGGATACAGCACGAGGAAGGGATATGGGGTCAATAAGAACGTAATGATAAAGGTAATGAGAACGAAATATGGTAAAGAATACTTCAACCACGTTGAAGACCTTCTGGGGGATAGAACATCGACCCTGCTAAAGTAAGGCCATCGTTGTACCAACCCATGCAAATCACCAGCATGCAAGATCTAATCATACAGATACTTCATGGATATCATTGCAAGCAGGTTTGGTGATAGTGTGACTCTGGTTATAGTGTGACTGGTGATAGTGTGACTCTGGTGATAGTGTGACTCTGGTGATAGTGTGACTGGTGATAGTGTGACTCTGGTGATAGTGTGACTCTGGTGATAGTGTGACTCTGGTGATAGTGTGACTGGTGATAGTGTGACTCTGGTGATAGTGTGACTCTGGTGATAGTGTGACTCTGGTGATAGTGTGACTCTGCTGACGTATTCCGCCAGCAGCCCTGAGCACCTCGGTAGTGTCCCCTCGCTGCAATACAAATCTTTCTTCAACCTGCAAGAATACCAAGACGGTTGCAGTATGACCTGGAACTATTCATGTTATAGTTGTACTTAATTAATTTTTATAGTTGAACTAGAATCTTTTTTTCTTATTACACAATAAAGGTGGTATAGATTATTATAACCTTCCTCATTGTAATGATCCATAACAACTCTTATTGTAATAAGAGTGTACCGACTCTCTTATTGAAATTATTTATAAATTCCTTTAAGCTCAGGACACACATCGTTGCACCAAGTACCTTTTTGAATCCAAATTAAAAACCAATAGCCTAAATACATTTTATAAGTTATCAAACATCACATTTTGAAAGCTATGATTTTTTTCAATCTATGTCTAAAAGTGTAGTTTGATTGAGGCTAGTGTTTTGCCCCAGCCAGAACCGTAACGAATAAAACCCTGTAATCTAATCTAATCCCTGATACATTTGGACAGACGGATGACGAACATATTTAGTGACCTGTTGAGTATATATTGCTGGAACCAAGAGCGCACGCGCTTGTTAATATGCTCAAGAGCGCCGAGAAGCTAAGATGAGCATATTTATGTGCTTGTGAAGGCAAGCTCTCACACCCAACTGCCTTGCTATTGGAGAAGCTCATCGTGGCATTAGTAATCTCTGTAGATGTCACCCTCTGACGTCATGATGTCTTGTCATGCTGATGTTACACGAGAAACCTATCCGCTGCCTGAGTCAGGAACATCGTCTAGACTCCTGAGCTTCTGGAAATGCTGACTGCACATTACAGCAATTTGAACATACCCTGTTGCACCGATAATGTTTCAAGGCAGATGGCACGATCTTGCATTCGCCACTGGTATTGCAACTCGGTGATCCATGACATTGCTGCGGTGAACCTTGACCATGCATCGCATTTGGCCTCGATATTCACAGGTTAATTATCTTTGGATGATTTCGGTAGTTCTTCTTCGCAGCCTGGCCAGTGGTCAGCCTTCCTTACTGACTGTATGGTTTGTGAAGCTGTTTATTTTCGTATTCCGAAGGCTCACACAGCCATCGCAGCCAGGCTGAGCCCGTAACTCCAACAGAATCTTTCCAGTTATTTCTTGAAAGTTTTCACTGTGGTTCCAGCTACATTTCTTATATTTGTTGGGAGCAGACTGAAAAGTCATAGGCCCTCCGGTATTTACACTGGTCTCAACTGTGGTTATTGCACCATGACTTTTTTTTCACTGGATTTGTATTGCACTCCCCACTATATCCCTCACTCCACTATATTAAAATTGTATTGTGCAGGTGTGGAACCTGACCTTCCAGTATTTCCCAGCTGTATATTATGAGATATCTCTCAGATTCAAGGAATACAGTTTGAATGCTTAAAGTAGAGTCCTGTGGCCCTTGACTCTCTATTTGAATAATATAATTTGCTCACCAGTGCACTTGAGTTATGATTTAACAAGTTTCTAAAGCCATTGACTGAGCCGTTCACTGCTGTCCCTGCTCAGTACACCAAGGAAGTCAGCAGCCTCACCCATTGGTACAACACAGGTAACCTACGTCAGCGCAGATCTTTTGCCAGGAAGATGCTGGTGATCCTTTTTTAATTGGTCTTATGTTTAACCAATTTCTTTCGACGATGGAGGAGTTATCCAAAATATGGGTGTTATCCTAAGTATTGGGTGATGGTTTTAGCCTTGGTTTGGGATGTTATCTTACACTGTAGGAGGGAATCGTATGTTGTTGGGGGGGGAGGGATCTCCAAAGTTGGCCTAGAGCTTGGTTTTCATGAAAGCAGAGCGTTAATGTAATTAGATTTAATTAAAATCTTATATAAATATAACACAGGGAAATATGTAAGAATTTAAATATATCAATACAAAATAGAACACGAAACAATGGATATAAACTGAACAAGGTTAGATTTAGAAACGCCCAGGGTAAATACAGGTTTATAAACAGGTTATTGATTTTTGGAACGAATTACCGGCCAACATAATAGGCATGGGATCAATGAATTGTTTCAAGGGCAGGTCAGACATATATATGAATGAGTTTGGGGTGAATATAAATAGGAGATGCCTCATCGTATGGGCTTTTAGCCAGCGAAATATTGCCTTTTCCTATGTTCTAACGTACTTCTTACACAACTGTGGGAATCTCTGGCCATACATTAGGTCTACTAGTGCGTGTTGAGGCCTTGACGTGTATGGTGAGGTGTGTGTGTGCGGTCAAGTGCACACAAGGGTGCAGGGTGAGCCTCGCAGGGCGTGCATAAGATCTCCCACGGGTTGTTTAGCTTTGATAGTGGTCACTGAGTGTGTATGTGTCGCAGAGAATACAAAGGGCTCACCTAATGTCTTAAGAACATAAAATACGTGTCTAGGGCCAGCAGGGAGTGCTTAAGGATCGTTGGGCTTCCCAAGGTCCCACTGGATATGCTATAGGATCGCAGGGGGTGCGTAGGGGTTCACACAGAATACTGAGAGCTCGCAGGGTGTGCTTGGGCGTGCAGTGCTTGTTCTTGTGGTGCTTGTGCTTGTAGTGCTTGGGCTTGCAGTGCTTAGAAAGGGCTTGCAGAGNATCATCGGCTGGGAACAACGCCGCCCCCTCCCCCAAAACACCCCCTCCCTAACACACCAAGATCCCGACCCTAAAATATTCGCAGAGTCTAACATTTTTTCTTCTTCACGTAATTGTAGATGAAAACGCCACTATGGTAGCGTGCTAAGCCACAGTGTGGTTCCGGTGCCATATACGTTTCCGTTCGTAGCGACGTGGGAGTCTTTATAGTCCTTACATCTGTGTGTTGTGTAGGTCAAGGTTAGGTTAGGTTAGGTTAGGTTGGGTTAGGTTAGGTTAGGTTAGGTAGCGACGTGGGAGTCTTTATAGTCCTTACATCTGTGTGTTGTGTAGGTCAAGGTTAGGTTAGGTTAGGTTTAGGTTAGGTTAGTTTAGGTTAGGTTAGGTTAGGTTAGGTTAGGTAGCGACGTGGGAGTCTTTAGTCCTTTCATCTGTGTGTTGTGTAGGTCAAGGGAACACCAGTTTGTCAACACTGCTCCGGGCTTAGTGACGCCTGTGTCTGAGATCTCCCCTAACATAGAGATAGATATTGAGGATGAGAGGGGTGGAATGGGCGTCAAAATGGTCCTTTTCCTCATCCTTCTCTTCCTCTTCTTCCTCTTCCCTCTCCTCCTCCTCTTCCTCTTCCCTCTCCTCCTCCTCTTCCTCTTCTTCTTGCGGAAGACACAGACGATCATCCCATGTCATTTTTTACTCACTTCCCGAAAATTGACAAACGAGCAGAGGATTTGCATTGATCGCGTCCCCTCGATCACCCACATTTCTGGACGGGGGATCGTAACGATCATTGGCTCCTGTAGGAGGAGTCAAATAGACCCTTAGGTCACCCGCCGTAAAGGTCAGTCACTCGCGCTCTCGTCCCCTCACACATGGGATCAAGGCGAGGGGTAGAGGAGGCGTCTGCCTGAGGGGACGAGGAGGAGGGGACTATGAGGGAATGGCCATGGAGGGAAACTTGTTAAAGCAGTTGAAAGAAGAAAATGATAATGAAGAACATGATGATGATGAAAGTGGTGATGATAATGAGGGTGGTGGTGGTTATGATGGTGACGACGGGTGATGATAATGAAGACAATGATGGTGATGGTGATAATAATGAGGGAGGAGGAAACAAACGGAGAACCAAGGAAAATGTATATATAAAAAAATATGTTATATAAATAGTGCTACAGTGAAAACTAAATAGGCAAGGAAGAAAAAAATATGACAAATAGAACAAGAGATAGAGAGAAGAGAGAAGGCGAGAGAGAGAGAGAGAGAGAGAGAGAGAAGAGAGAGAGAGAGAGAGGAGGAGAGAGAGAGAGGAGCGAGAGAGAAGAGAGAGAGAGATAAAGAGAGAAAGAAGAGAGAGAGAGAAGGAGAAAGATAGACAAGAATGTACGTTAAACAACAACTGGTAAATATGGAAAACAGAAATAGGAGTAGCCAAGAGGGAGTTCTTCCTGATCTCTGGCTCTGAGGAAGAGGAGGAGCAAGAGGCCAGACCCCCAGCGAGTCCCACTGGATAGTGGGTGTCGAACTCTTATGAATATATTACCGGAGTGGGAGATCTTAGCGTGACCGTGATGTCTGTTCTGAGTTGCTGGTGGCGCTCTGACTGGCTTACTGGTGGTGGCTCTTACTGGTGGCGGCTCTTACTGGTGGTGGCTCTTACTGGTGGTGGCTCTTACTGGTGGTGGCTCTTACTGGTGGTGGCTCTTACTGGTGGGGCTCTTACTGGTGGTGGCACTTACTGGTGGCGGCTCTTACTGGTGGTGGCTCTTGCTGGTGGCGGCTCTTACTGGTGGCGGCTCTTACTGGTGGTGGCTCTTGCTGGTGGTGGCTCTTACTGGTGGCGGCTCTTACTGGTGGTGGCTCTTACTGGTGGCGGCTCTTACTGGTGGTGGCTCTTGCTGGTGGCGGCTCTTACTGGTGGTGGCTCTTGCTGGAGGTGGCTCTTGCTGGTGGTGGTTCTTACTGGTGGTGGCTCTTACTGGTGGTGGCTCTTACTGGTGGCGGCTCTTACTGGTGGTGGCTCTTACTGGTGGTGGCTTTTACTGGTGGTGACTCTTGCTGGTGGTGGCTCTTACTGGTGGCGGCTCTTACTGGTGGTGGCTCTTGCTGGAGGTGGCTCTTGCTGGTGGTGGTTCTTACTGTGGTGGCTCTTACTGGTGGCGGCTCTTACTGGTGGCGGCTCTTACTGGTGGTGGCTCTTACTGGTGGCTCTTACTGGTGGCTCTTACTGGTGGTGGCTCTTACTGGTGGTGGCTCTTGCTGGTGGTGGCTCTTACTGGTGGCGGCTCTTACTGGTGGCGGCTCTTACTGGTGGTGGCTCTTACTGGTGGTGACTCTTACTGGTGGTGGCTCTTACTGGTGGTGGCTCTTACTGGTGGCGGCTCTTACTGGCGGTGGCTCCAACTGGTGGCGGCTCATACTGGCGGTGGCTCTTACTGGTGGTGGCTCTTACTGGTGGCGGCTCTTGCTGGTGGTGGCTCTTACTGGTGGCGGCTCTTACTGGTGGCGGCTCTTACTGGTGGCGGCTCTTACTGGTGGTGGCTCTTACTGGTGGCGGCTCTTACTGGTGGCGGCTCTTGCTGGTGGCGGCTCTTACTGGTGGTGGCTCTTACTGGTGGCGGCTCTTACTGGTGGCGGCTCTTACTGGTGGCGGCTCTTACTGGTGGTGGCTCCAAAAGATGTTCCTTGACTATAACATCTTTTGTTCCTGTTCGCCTTTACATGACTGTTCTGAACCCGTTTAGTCGTTACACTAGATATTGAAACCGGTTTTGTTACAAAACGTTCTGCCAGTCGTTTTTACATCCAGGTTTCCAATCGTCTCGCCCCTTCCAGGATTCGAACCCCGGTCATCTGGCATCCGCGTTGAGCAGGCTAACTTGGACACCAAAAGGTACGCCATCTCCTTTATCCCTTTCTATCACACGAAATCCCTTTCACCACCTCTCTCTCTCTCTCTCTGTCACTTCAACATCTTACCTAAGCGTATGTCTTCGCTCCCTCTAGACTCCTCGGCTCCCGTCTACCTCCCCGTCTCCCTCTATCTCCCCGTCTCCCCTCTCCCTCTATCTCCCCGTCTCCCCTCTCCCCTCTATCTCCCCGTCTCCCCTCTCCCTCTATCTCCCCGTCTCCCCTCTCCCTCCTCCCAAGAAACACAATAGTCACTGAACAATACCAACCACCATCCATGTTTTGTTATTTCTTTTGTTCGTATGCTCCTTCCTCCCCTCGTTGGGTGAATGTCGCCCTCATCGTCACCTTAAGGCAGATTCCCCTCGCCAGATTTACCCCGGCTGCTCTCTTCTCTCCAGAAGGCCGAGATTTCCCCTCATTGAACATTAAGAACGCCGTTAATGCGTTTAGATGCGACTTAATGCGTGTGGGAGACTTCTTATTGCGTTTACCAGCGGCTGAATACGTTATTAGCATAACTTAGGAAGGGGGGGGTAAGGAAGGGAAGGAGGTGGTTGTCATTGTCGTCTAAGATGATGACGGGAAAGGGTTGAGGAGGGCCCTGGGGAAGATATGATCCGTAGCTGTGGTTTAAGAGTCCGGGGCGCCTGGCGGTCGTTATATATGGGGGAGATATCGTCTATTATAACTTTTATTGCGTTAGTTACTTGTAGTAGTAGTATTAATCTATATAATTTGTATTTGTTTCAGAATGTATATATTTTTTATAATTCTTGTAACTGTAATATTATTATTGACGTTGATGTTATTCTCGTTTTTTTCTTATATTATTCATGTTGTTGCTACTTTGCTTTTCGCTCTGTTGAGGAACTTTTTTTCTTGATTGTTTAAAAATACAGTAAGTTGAAACTGTTCATATTGTGGCGGAGGTTTTTTGCTTGCCCCGACAACCCGAAGGACAATTTATTGCGGGTTGAAGAGCTACTCTTTTGGCCTGAGGATGGATAACCAGCTGTGGCCTTTCTTGACCTCAGAGCATTACTCCTCCGTTTGACTGCTTTGTGGAGTCTGTACTGTTAACCTGACACAATTGTTTGATGAATATTGGGTCCACACGACGCCAGTGACCCCGTTGTAACGGTGATAAACATATTATTTGATCAGTTAATTACTGTTATAATAGAATTTTTCACTGGTGCGTTAGTTTCTCTGGTTCGTTCTTTTCTCCCTCTTCTCGTCTCCCTCTCCTCCTCTTCCTCTCCCCCCTGTCTCCCTATCTCTCGTTCTCTCTCGTTTTCTCTCTCTCACCCTCTTACTGTCTGAAAGGTAAACGCGAACAACCACAATCCTTATTAATCGGCAGAGTCAGTGGACAGGAATGGCGTGCTGGGTGTGAATGCACTGATCTCTCGCGGTCACAATGTGCAACCCGAAACGGAGTGAAAGCCTCATAAGGTTTTAACGACTCAATTCAGTGGAGAAATAGGAGCGTAGGATGAACAAGCGATATGTGAAGAACGATCCCGTTAGTCCAGTTCTGGGGATTCGCCTAGTCTTTGTCTCATTTTCTTTCTTGTCAATTCTTATCTTTCATCTTCTTCTCCAATCCCTGAGCCCCTCCCCCTCCCTTCCTTAGTCATTTTTTACTACCTTGATATATTTATATATCTTCTACATTTTTTTACCTAGAAGGGGTACCACCTCTGCTGCTAGTGTAGGGACCCCATAGCCTCGGAGAAGAAAATAAATAGTACTCAGAGAAGACATTGTAGATCCTCACTGAACACTTCGATATTTTCTTCTCCAACCACCCGATTTTGTATATTTCTACTTTATATCTATATTTGTTCTTCTCTTGCTTATCTTCCCTGCTCTCGTCCTCCTTATTCATTGCTTTGTTTGCCAGTTCCACCTGTTCTGCTTCGTCAACAGCTTCCTTTCCACACTCTACTGCTTCTTTGCCAGAGCCTTCCAATTCACCTTCAGTTAACTGGCCTGCTGGTTTTTCAGGCGTATTAGTCCTTATTAAATGTACATACTCTCTAACAATTATTAGACCCTGTATAATAGACGTATGTAATTTTTTTTATAAATTTCAGTATTATTATTCTGTATCTGTTGTTGCATAGGTTTCTATATCTACAATTTGGCTTCTACGAGTGCCGTCGCATTGGCTTCTGCACGTGCAGTTGTGTACTGCCTGTACACCTGTACGCATTTGCAACTAAATGGTAACATCCTTCGTTGGGAAATGTAAATTGTTATACAAAAAGCAAACGTGGTATACCAATTTACATGTCACACTGAAGGATGTCACCGTCGATCTGAACAAATCCACAAGGACCGTGACGAGGATTCGAACCTACGTCCGAGATTTTGTAACCTACCTTCGATCTACTTATACTGGTGTGACCACCACAAAGCTTTCGAGAAGACTGACCTGCCATCTACAAGCTGGTGACCCTAGAAACCATTGGCAAAGTGTACACAACACAACACAACACTCGGAACATGCTAGTAAGGAATACAACAATCGTGGCATTCATCACTATTCATCCACCCCATATCTTTCTCCTTTTTTTGTACCCTATTTTCTTCCATTTGTTCTTCAATTTCCCTCCTCTTTCTGCACCCACTTCAATCTTCCGTGCGTCTATTTCCTACTTTCCAAGCTGACAGGTTCCACCTCTTGTCCAGCAAAGCAAGAAGTGTAAAAACTGACCTTAAAGACAGTCCCCCAACCTACCACACTTTCCTTCACCTCTCCCCTTCCCCACCACATCTCCCACTTACCTCTCCCCTTCCCCACACACCTCCCTTCAAACTCCCCTCCCCCCCACCCATCACACCTCCCTTTATCTCTCCCCTCCTCCTCCATACCTCCCTTCATTTCTCCCTTCAATCACCCCCCCCCCCACGCTTTCCCCTGACAATTCCCTCCCTCCCTCCTTCAATCTCCCCCTTCTGCACCTCCTTTCATCTCTCCCTTCAAACTCCCCCTCTCCCCCTCTACATCTCTCCCCCCCCCCCTTCCCTCAAACTTCCTTCCATTCACCTCTTCCTCAAACTCCTCCTTTCCACGAACTCTCATTTCCAGTTCATGAATTTCACGCTCTCATGACTCACGTTGATTCTTTTTTGGTTTCACTGTCGTGTTATGAACCGTTAAGACGACGAGGTTCACATATGCGGAGTATGTTAGGTGTTACAGATGTTTACAGGTGTTTACAGATGTTACAGGTGTTACAGATGTTTCCCGTGACACACACCTGTTACCTGGAACACGATATTTAACACGTGAGATGTTGCAAGCATTCTCAAGACAATCGCTGAGGTGCTTCACTTGTAATCCTTCTGCAGAATAAAAATACTGACGAACGACTTGGTTGTTAAAGAGACATAAATGTTTAATAGCTAGCACTCTTCACAGCTGTTCAAGAACCCAGGGAAAGAGCACTGAACTTTATGATAATAAAAGACAGTATAAAAACACATGAACATATTAATAGACAAAACTGGAAACATCCCCATCGAGTCATCCACAACATCCTCTATATTTTCTGAATGAAACACATATATTAATGATTAACCTGCGTTTAAAGCAACTGAGACACACACACACACACACACACACACACACACACACACACACACACACACACACACACACACACACACACACACACACATACACATACACACACACACACACACACACACACACACACACACACGTTCCAAATTTAACTCTTCACTTAGAAAGTGCCTAAAATATGCTTGAAGCAAAAACAAACTATTGCCCTTCAAGACCTGTTTCTCTCTCAGCACAAATGAATGAACTTATCTTGCAGCAGTTCACTTGAATCCCATATAGGGAACACTACTTTGTATCTGATCTTAAGCCATTCTAAGGCCTCCTTCGTCCACGAGTGGTTCAAAATTCAGAGTAGTATACGATCCGTGGTAGGGTTATTTAGACCCCTATAGCTTAGTAAGTATAGTTATAAGACCCTATAACTTCAGTATGATTTCTGTAATGTATATAAATTCTCCAGACACTATTCAAGTATTACTAACAGTATCAAAGTAAAGATAATTTGTATCGCTGTTCTTAGCGATAATTTTTTTTATCATGAGGTAATATTTTGAAAATATTAACAATAATAAAGATTTCAACCTATTGTTAAACAGTCTGTTCTTTGTTTTATTCTTCCTCTTACTCTGCGTCATTCATTTTCTTATTGATCCATTACATTTACTAACCCCATTAATCAAACTCTGTTCTCTATCACTGCAAGAACCCCCCACCCATCTCCTATGGGGGGGGGGGGAGAAACGCGAGGAGGAAAGTTAGTGGAAGTTCTGGAGAGAAATTTCTTGACACACGAGGAAAAGGGAAGATTCACCTAGTGTAGAGGATCTCATCTTCACCCAAAATAAGGAAGATGTCCAAAAATTCAAGAATGAAATACCACAAGATGACTGCGACCTTTGTGTCTTATACCATGCGCCTGACAGCTGGGTGGACAGCGCTTCGGATTCGTAGTCCCGAGGTTCCGGGTTCGATCCCCGGTGGAGGCGGAGACAAATGGGCAAAATGTTTCTTTCATCATGATGCCCCTGTTACCTAGCAGTAAATAGGTACCTGGGAGTTAGACAGCTGCTACGGGCTGCTTCCTAGGGGTGGTGGCCTAGTCGAGAACCAGGCCGCGAGGACACTAGGCCCCGAAATCATCTCAAGATAACCTCAAGATGTGGTCGAGTTAAATGCAACGGACATAGTGCGTCAAAGAAGGAATAGTAGATTACACAAATGGGAACTACATGAGAGAAAGAGAATGCCTGAGACAATGTGTAAAGGGAGGTAGAACATTAAGGGAAAAACAATCCAGGTATTGATGGATCAAATCGAGCAGAGATGCAAGGAGGCTGAAGAGGGATTCATATCAACAATCAGAATAAAATGCTTGAGGGGAATATAACTTCCCACGGTTCAGTAGACAATGCCAAGAGGCTAAAACTAAAATCAAGAGGGAGTGGGGAAAAGTACAGAGGACATAAGAAAACTAGCATAGATGCAACATAGCTATGAAGTAATACATAGACATAAGACAAGTAATAAAATAGCTATGAAAATGACTTTGCATCTAACGCAAAGAAACAGATGCTACATAGTCGCAATTTTTTCAATAAAGATGTTAGTTATTTTTATAATTTACATTTATTTATGGACATTAATATTTGTTATTTGTTGAAGTATTGATGCTCACTCAAATATCAATTAAACCTTTCATGTTCATGTGAATTTTCTGCTTTGTTCCTTGAAGTAATCCTTGATTCGCTTTCATGTGCATATATATATATATATATATATATATATATATATATATATATATATATATATATATATATATATATATATATATATCCCAACGCCAAGAAACGGTCAATTTAAAGTGTCCTCTCCTAACCATCCAGAGAACCCAAAACAGAAAACGGAACAGTACGTCACTTTCGCGAATCGCTTCCATTTTCTAGTACGACCATTTCTGGCCTTGTGTAACGCGTACGACCGAAAAGCGACGTGTTTTGTAGGAGGGCAGGTTGTAGAACACCCATCTACTTGGAGACTCCCATCAACTCTCCCCAACACTTTGTTATATTTTCCAATTCCTCCCCTGTTAATGTATCAACCGTCACACAGACCTCTCATCCACCATCCCCCACTTGACAGCTCATCCGCCTTCACCCCTGTCAACTCATCCTGCTACAGTCAGTCAACTGACCAGTTCCTCCCCGTCAACTGGGGAAGAAATGGTAACAACTAGTATCAGGAAGCAAGGGATGTTCATTTCCGAACCGAACGCAGCCTCTCCGCGCTCACTACCTCTGACCCTTCGGATGCTGCATCAGTTATGAGATAACACATCCCTCGGCTCCATCCCCCCAATTCTCAACAAGCTTCTCACAGATCTGAGATGGTTGTCAGCGCTGAGAGAGTGAGCTCTGCCACCTGTGGCTGAGGGAATTGTGGACAAGCAGGACTCTAGCAGGAGGGAAAAGGAATTGGAGGAAGATGGACTAGGGGGTGTAATGGCAGGATTCGGTACCCCACCAAGCTCTGAGAGGAGGGGGGGGCGATGACATGTTTCATCCTAGAGGGGGGGCGTAGAGGGAGGGCGTAGAGGGGGGCGTTGAGAGGGGGGGGTAAGCTGTTAATGAACATCTACCACACACTTGGCTCTAAGGGGGCTAGACAGATAAGGTAACAAGGGAGAAGTTAGGATCTAGGAAGGCTCCACCTTCACCTGGCACTTAGATAAGTGGGAAAGGGTTGTGAGAGGTGGTGAGAGGGGCAGGGAGCTGGGAGAGAGCGCCCCCTGCCATTAATATCTGGCGGGCCGCTTGCTACCTCCATATATCAGGGAGGGATGACAGCATTCATATGTAAATACGTACACGCAGCCTTCCCTGTCCGCATCGCAGATGAGTCGCCCTCGCCCAGAGATGGGGGGGAAGGGGGGCCTGGAACGGCAGGGAAGGGGGGCTGGAAGGGGGCCTGGAGGGGCAGGGAAGGGGGTGGAGGGGGTAAAGAGTAGAGGGGGGTGCCTGATAGGGAAGAGAAGTTGGAGCCTGGAGAAGGAAGGAGGGGCCTGGGGGAGAAGAGAAAGGGGGGGGGGCTTAAGGGGCATGAAAGGGGAGGCTGAAGGGACAAGGAATGGGGGGGGGGCTGGTGCGAAGAGAAGGTGCAACACTGAGGGCAAGGAAGGGGAGCCTGGAGAAGTAGTGAAGAGGGACCGTGGTAAGGAAGGGGACATGAAGTGGAAGGGGCAGAGAAGAGGGGTCATACAGTGTGGGCTGAGAAGGAAGGCCATGGATGGGAGGGGGCAGAGTTGTCATGAAGATAAAGGGGGGGGATTGACCAGAGGGGGAAGAAGGTGAGGCGGCATCATATGCCAGGAGAGTAAAAAAAAAATTAATGGGGGGGATATAAGACTTAAAGAGGAGCTGTTGAGGTCTGCTGGACATCAGCTATGGTATGTGTATGATGTAGTAAGACATCAACAATGGAAAGTGTATGCGTCCTATGAATGCCTCCACAGGCTGCAATCGCACAACAGTTGCCTAGCTCCCTGGTATGTAGCATCTAGCTTTACTGCTAGATGCACAGTTGCATTAGGTGAAAGTAAACGTGCCCAACCAGTTCCGCTCCACCCGCAGAATCTAACCCGGAATCCCCGATTGTGAGTCGCGAAGAAAGTCAACTATTTTGGTGGTGAACGGGATGATGGTGGACTTGACAGCTTCAGAACTTTGTTCAGTTGATGACGGGTTTCTTAATGAACATGTTATTGAGCAAGTAAAAAGAAAACCTAGCACCGTAGGGCTTACCATGAGCTACGGGAAGGAAGACCTCTCAGCCTGCTAACAGAAGTCAGAAGCCGTCTGCTCTTGTAACCTTCAGTGTAAAGCAAAAATACAATACCTTAGATTTAGTGTTGGACAACAGTGAGACACTAATAAGTACTATTGAAATAGAGATTAAGTAATCCATGTGTGTTTTATCCTTGGTCCATTTGTGTGTTTCATGCGTGATCCTTTTAGTGTTTCGAACTAAGTTTGTTTCTAGTACCAAAGTAGTAGTATGTGATATACACACCAAGAGCTTGGATTAAGTTTAGCTTATAAATGTGTTTGCTGAGCGCTTGTAGCAATTATTACATAATCCCCATTTGTATATTGAGGTGGCATTGACAAATTTTCTTTGTTGATTATAGTGCCTCATTGTGATTCAAATATATGGACCTGTAGAGACTATTTAGAGTGGAACAATTTTTCCCACAAACAGCCCCATTTAAAGGAGGAGAAATTGCTGACATGGAAAACCCGCAGGAAGGCTATTCTGTCTGAATCTATAAATAAAACATCTATATATATATATATATATATATATATATATATATATATATATATAGTATATATATATATATATATATATATATATATACTTACTGCTAGATGTATATATATATATATATATATATAATATATATATATATTATATTATATATATATATATATATATTATATATATATATATATATACTCGCTGCATCCTCGGTTCCTGCCCAACGTCGGAGGAGTTCGAGGAAATCTACAGCCTCTAGGAGCGAACTATTTTTGTGTCCGTTTAATGCTCATTTTTTGTATACAATCAGATATGTAACTGTATAACCTTGCTTAATAAAGTGTACACCATAAAAAGGGGGGTGGTAGGAGAAGCGAACACCCTCATGTATTCAGAGTTAAATGGCAAGTTTTTCCCTGAATGCTCTGTGTTCCCTTCTCTGAGGCTGTGGGTCCCTATAATTGCACCAGAGGTGGTACCCCCCTATATATATATATATATATATATATATATATATATATATATATATATATATATATATATATATATAGGACCGCCTAAAATCAATTCAACTACAGCCTCTACAGCAACAGGCGGGAGCAATACATATTAATTTACACTTGGAAAATATTAGAGGGGCTGATTCCAAGTCAGCAACACGAAAAATAAACTCCTCATGGGGCCAGAAAACATAACAGAAAGTGTAAAATACCCGCGTTGAAAAGTGTAGGTACAATGGGCCCGGTAAGGGACAGTTCTATAAATATTTAAGGCCCAAGACTATTCAACACACTCCCTCTACACATAGGGGCATAACTAGCTGACTTCTCGCGCGTGTCTAAAAGGGACCTTGATAAACACCTGGACAGGATACGTGATCGACTGGGTTGTATTTATACGCCAGATTATGAATAGCGGCGTCAAACAGCCCAATTGAGCAGATCATCAACCGGAGGCCATGTCAGAGACTGGGCCGCGAGAACATTGATCCTCAGAACCACCTCATGGTAACCTAAGTGTAAGGTAACCTACAGATACTGTGAACTGTGCCCCATGCACCTGTAATTAAGTTAAGTTCATGACGAAGGGCCCTCTACCTGTGTATGCACCGAGGTTATGGCCCAGGATACGGTATAGTCTTAAGGCATCAATCCGGGTTTGCACCTCTCATTCATATATATATATATATATATATATATATATATATATATATATATATATATATATATATATATATATATATATAGTATATATATATATGTCGTACGTAGTAGCCAGAACGCACTTCTCAGCCTACCCTACTATGCAAGGCCCGATTTGCCTAATAAG
>WNGS01166226.1:17276151-17289832 GCA_020271785.1 Procambarus virginalis | reverse complement strand
ACATATATATATATATATATATATATATATATATATATATATATATATATATATATATATATATATTTATTCTTATTTTATCACCATCCTCCTCGCTCCTTCTAATCATCACACTCTTTGTAACTCCTCTTCTTCTTCTTCCGCTCCCCTTCCCCCTTCCCCTCAGCTCTCCCTCCGAGCCCAGAGTGGTAAATATAGGCCCACGAGGAATGGGTTCATCCCCCACTGTTCCGAGGGCCGACCACCACCTTGGGTATGCAGATGACCCAGGCAAGGAAATGACCATTTTCCTGGGGATATCGAGCGTGTTTTCCTGAAAGAAGGAATCGTGGTGGGAAAGGCAGATAGATTTACCACGATTCTAATATCATGTCTAGCAGCTGAGGGGAAATAGAGTAAATAGGGAGGCGACCGGAGAGAGAGAAACAGAGGAAGGGGACATAGTGAGAGGGGAGGGGGGTGAACATACAAAAAAAGAGAACAGAAGGAAGAAAACGGATAGAGGGGGAGAATAAGGAAAGGAGAAGAGTGGGCGTAACAATAGGATGAGCTTGGCGATAGGGGGATAGAATAAAGAATATAGAAAGGAATGAGAGAGAAACAAGAGATTAAGAGAAAGGGAATAAACAAATTGGCAATATTTTAATTGGTTAATTTGTTTGTCTCATGAGTATAATTTATTTCATTTCTGCTTCTCTGACAGGTACCACCCCAGCCTCCGTCTGTCTCCAGTGTCCTGCCTCCACCACTGCCAGCACTCACGCCAGTGACCACCACCAGAGACACTGCCAGCACTCACGCCAGTGACCACCACCAGTGACACTGCCAGCACTCACGCCAGTGACCACCACCAGAGACACTGCCAGCACTCACGCCAGTGACCACCACCAGAGACACTGCCAACACTCACGCCAGTGACCACCACCAGTGACACTGCCAGCACTCACGCCAGTGACCACCACCAGAGACACTGCCAGCACTCACGCCAGTGACCACCACCAGAGACACTGCCAGCACTCACGCCAGTGACCACCACCAGTGACACTGCCAGCACTCACGCCAGTGACCACCACCAGAGACACTGCCAGCACTCACGCCAGTGACCACCACCAGAGACACTGCCAGCACTCACGCCAGTGACCACCACCAGAGACTGCCAGCACTCACGCCAGTGACCACCACCAGTGACACTGCCAGCACTCACACCAGTGACCACCACCAGAGACACTGCCAGCACTCACGCCAGTGGCCACCACCAGAGACACTGCAAGCACTCACACCAGTGACCACGACCAGTGACACTGCCAGCACTCACGCCAGTGACCACGACCAGTGACACTGCCAACACTCACACCAGTGACCACCACCAGAGACACTGCCAGCACTCACGCCAGTGACCACGACCAGTGACACTGCCAACACTCACGCCAGTGACCACCACCAGTGACACTGCCAGCACTCACGCCAGTGACCACGACCAGTGACACTGCCAACACTCACGCCAGTGACCACCACCAGTGACACTGCCAGCACTCACGCCAGTGACCACGACCAGTGATACTGCCAACACTCACGCCAGTGACCACCACCAGTGACACTGCCAGCACTCACGCCAGTGACCACGACCAGTGACACTGCCAACACTCACGCCAGTGACCACCACCAGTGACACTGCCAGCACTCACGCCAGTGACCACCACCAGTGACACTGCCAGCACTCACGCCAGTGACCACGACCAGTGACACTGCCAACACTCACGCCAGTGACCACCACCAGTGACACTGCCAGCACTCACGCCAGTGACCACGACCAGTGACACTGCCAACACTCACGCCAGTGACCACCACCAGAGACACTGCCAACACTCACGCCAGTGACCACGACCAGTGACACTGCCAGCACTCACGCCAGTGACCACCACCAGTGACACTGCCAACACTCACGCCAGTGACCACCACCAGTGACACTGCCAGCACTCACACCAGTGACCACCACCAGAGACACTGCCAGCACTCACATCAGTGACCACCACCAGTGACACTGCCAACACTCACGCCAGTGACCACCACCAGTGACACTGCCAGCACTCACACCAGTGACCACCACCAGAGACACTGCCAGCACTCACACCAGTGACCACCACCAGTGACACTGCCAACACTCACGCCAGTGACCACCACCAGTGACACTGCCAACACTCACACCAGTGACCACCACCAGAGACACTGCCATCACTCACACCAGTGACCACCACCAGTGACACTGCCAACACTCACGCCAGTGACCACCACACAAGTTAATCAGCGAAAAATTTCATGCTATAGCAAAATAACTAAATAATCACAAAATAATTATCTTCATGTTAGCCTTACAATTTAACGGGCAACTTTTGCAGTAATAAACTAAAAATGCACTCTATAATAAGCAGCAAATTATAATACAATTATCCGGTGAATAAAAAATAAATTAATTAATAATTCAACACAGTATTAGTTAAGTGGGAATCTTTAATAATCCACTGGAAATCAGCAAAGAGAATCAAATGAAAATCAACAACAAATAATCATTTTAAATTATCAAGAAGAATCAACTCATGTCAAAATATAATTAATCAACAGAAAATGCAATTCTATATCTTAAAGAGATGATGTTTGTCTGTACTCACCTAGTTGTACTTCCGGGGGTTGAGCTTAGGCTTCCTGGTCCCGCACCTGTCTGTCCAATGTTAGATGCCAGACACTCGGAGCTATCCACAACAGGAAAAGGTGGGTGACCGGGGGGGGGGGAGGGGCAGGTGACGACAGGGAAAGAGGGCAGAAGAGAGAGGGAGAGGCGAGAGATGGGAGGAGATTGGGGCGAGAAGCATAAGGAGAAAAATGGAGAGGGTGGGAGAATGAGAGAGAAAGGTGGATTTAGTGGGAGAGAGGAAGAAAGGGAAGAGGAGGAGTAAGAGATTAGAAAATTGGAGAGGGGGTCATGGAAAAAGAGTGGGGTAGGGGAAGAACGATTAGAGAGTGGGAGATTGAAATAGTGGTGAGTGAGGATGGGCTGAGAGATCCATGTACAGCAGGCTACCCACCCCTAATTGAAAATAATGAAGAGTTAGCTGGAAATCAACAAGAGCCAGCTGGAAATCAGCAAGAGCTAGCTGGAAATCAGCAAGAGCCAGCTGGAAATCAACAAGAACTAGCTTGAAATCAACAAGAGCTCGCTGGAAATCAGCAAGAGCTCGCTGGAAATCAGCACTGAGATTAAATGGTATATGATACAGATAACTAGAAGCCGTCCCAGAGCCTCGTTTACCCTACGACCCTCACAGCGAGGATGGTTGGGGTCTACGGTGTCCATCCGGCATCACCTGAGGAGGCCGGATGAGCCCCACGACCCAGATGACCACTCCGGAAGACCGCTGGAAAGCCCCTGGAAAGACCCTGAAAGGCCCCCTGGAATGCCTCATGGAATCCCATTAGGGGATCTGATGGCTGGCTCCTTATTGGTCTTTCATATGGGCACGAACTCCAATAGCAAGGCTTTTGAAGGATTCCAGAAATTAACAAAATAAAAATTATTCCTCTGTCAAGATAATTTTCATTTCTGTTGCCCTCTTGTCAAGATCTTCTCCTATTTTGACCAGAAACTTTCCTCCAGAGATTGTGCAGAGACCGTCCAGCGGCCATTGATTGATATGTCTCCTTTCCTTTTGGAAACACATTTTTCCCTCCTGATCTAGCTGTTACTTCTTGAATTCCACATTTATCGCCTCACATGTCACCTCCTAAGTCGTTCATACTTACTCTGGATGCTGCTCATCCACATGCAACCTTCCTTACTCCACATGCCTTTCTCAAGCATCATCGTTCTTTAGGTGGATCCTTTTCAAACTCCTTCTCGTTAAATGCACCTTTGTTTCCCAAACTGCTATCTGCTTCTCCCAAATTACTTCTAAAAGCTTTCCATATTTCTCAACAGTTCAGATGACTCACTCCAGTTGCCTCCTATCCTTCTCTCTAGCCTCATCCTTCCTCACATTAACAGTTCCCTAGCACCTTCCAGATAAACCATTCTTTCACTCCACATGCTCCATCACTTTCTCTAGATAACCTTTCCCTTCCGCTGAATGCCCCATCCCTCACTTTAGATGTCCTCTCCCTCTTTCCAAATGCCCCACCGCTTTCTCCAGATATCCTCCTCACTCCCTCCAAATGCCCCATCCCTCACTCCAGATGGTTTTCTCCCTATTCCAATTCCTTGATACAGGCGGCTCTTCCACGTCTGGTTGTGCTAATGGAGCGTAGGGCTCAGCTGACTCTCTTTTGTTTTGAAGCGTGGAGAACTGACCCGGGAGGTTCCGTAGGTGCCCAGTAGAGGAGGGGAGAGAGGAGGAGGTGTGGGACAGGGTAAGGGAGGAATTGAGGCACTAACAGGAAGAGGAGCGAGAGAGAGAGAGGAAGCAAGGGAGAGAGATCATTGTGGGGCTGCTTGACCATTCGCCAAGAAAAATGAGAAGCGGTTGGGGGAGGAGAAGGAGGAGCAGAAGGAGGAGTAGAAAGAGGAACAGGAGGAGGAGGAGGAGTGAAAGGGGAATTAGAAAAGTAAGAAGAGGTTAAGGTATTAGAAAGAGAAGCAATAAGTGATGACCGAGATGGGGTAGAGAGGAAATGGATTATTTGAAGTTCAAATACCAGAAAGAGGAGAACTAGGAGCTAAAGGGATAGAAGAAAAAGCGGTGAGAATTAAGAGAGAGAAAAGGTTAATGTTGAGTTGAATAAAAGAGTAGGTAAGAGAAAAGGATAGGAATATGAGAGATGAAAAGATAACACAGGAGCAGAAACTGAAATACATGAAGAGAAGAAGTAGAAACAAATATAAAATCTATCTATCTGCCAGTCTGTCTGTTCGAGGTTGGAGGCCAGGCGGGTCCGGTTAGCCTCAAGCCATAGTGAATTCTGATTGGATGGTGAGTGTCATTGGGTGGTTAGGGCAAACCCCCTAACATCTCCCCAAAAAGGCTTGGCTCCTATTACGCCAACCTGCGACTCCTATAAAGACTGAAATATAGGTTTGATTCTCTATAGACTATTACATATAGATGAGAATCTCACAGTGTACCCAAAATTTGCCAGTGCAGGCTACTGAACATATGGCCCCGAATGACTAACCATCTTGCGAGATGGGGACTTTTAGTATCACTGCTACCTTATTCACTCTTGTGTTCATAATATCCTTATAACGAAATCAAAGTCAGTCAGTGCAGACTACTTATCATATGCCTCTGCATGACTAACCATCCTGTGTGATGGAGATTTTTTAGCATCACGTAGCTAGCTTTTTGACACAATGTACTCCACTTCATATATTCTAGGGTAGCTGCACAAATGCAGATGTACCTAATATATTATTCAAAAAAATAGGATTTGAACCTGCTTTCCTGCGTATGCACCCTAACCAACTTTGCCACTACATGTTCAAAAGTGTTACATTATCGACACCATCGTCAGTGTGTGCAGTGGCGATTTCCACGCCATCTATCAGTCTGCACTCCAACTCCCTGGTATTTGGTGCAACTCGGAAAACGCCAGCTGTTGGTGGTGGCGTGGCAGCGGTGAATGGCTTCGGTTTCCTGCGTCAGTCAGATTTGTGAGGTCGGTGATGATGACCCTTGGTGGGTGGTGTATCAAGATCAGCCCCATCTAGGTTGTTGCTACAAGTGACAATGTTAATTCCCCGGTGGGTGAGTGTTTTCCCAGGGTTACCCAGTGTACTGTCCATCTGGCTAATGACGTTTTATGTCCACAGAGGTGACATATGGAGGCGATTGAGCTAAGGAGGGCAGTTCAGCTTGGGCAGTCCACGAACTCTTAGCTTGGTCCTACGTATCTGCCGTCGAGGATATTTCTATATAGGATATAGATAGGATGCTTTATTTCAGTTGGTCTGTATCATTTCCTTAATTACCTTTCCTTGTTTCAGTTTCAGCTTTAGCTACTCTTAAATGTTGAATTCATACATTTTCCATGAGCAAAATTGTATACCTACATTATATATATATATATATATATATATATATATATATATATATATATTATTAAATATGACCGAAAAAGTAAGATTAATAATTCTAACACGAATTTTCTCAATTTTCCTTATGTTTGTTTTTACTGATGACGGTAAATTAAAAATCAATTCTCCAAAATTCATTCTTTATTTCTTAGTCTGACGCGACACTTGAGCGCGTTTCGTAAAACTTATTACATTTTCAAAGACTTTTAGTTACACACACACAGAACAACTATAACTGATCAGAGTTTAAATACCTGCATTTGGGTGAGGTGACATGTTACAATGGTTTGGGGTGAGGTGAGAACAAACACAGAACACGAAACAATGGGTATAAGGGAAGAATAGATCTGTAACTGCAGAAGGCCTATTGGCCCGTATTTCTTGATGTTTCTATATTGGAGCGGAGTCTTGAAGTGGGTAGAATATAGTAGTGCGTTAATTGGCTGTTGATTGCTGGTGTTGACTTCTTGATGTGTAGTGCCTCGCAGATGTCAAGCCGCCTGTTGTCGCTGTATCTATCAATGATTTCTGTGTTGTTTGTTAAGATTTCTCTGGTGATGGTTTGGTTGTGGGAAGAGATTATATGTTCCTTGATAGAGCCCTGTTGCTTATGCATCGTTAGTCGCATAACCATCACCAGAGAAATCTTAACAAACAACACAGAAATCATTGATAGATACAGCGACAACAGGCGGCTTGACATCTGCGAGGCACTACACATCAAGAAGTCAACACCAGCAATCAACAGCCAATTAACGCACTACTATATTCTACCCACTTCAAGACTCCGCTCCAATATAGAAACATCAAGAAATACGGGCCAATAGGCCTTCTGCAGTTACAGATCTATTCTTCCCTTATACCCATTGTTTCGTGTTCTGTGTTTGTTCTCACCTCACCCCAAACCATTGTAACATGTCACCTCACCCAAATGCAGGTATTTAAACTCTGATCAGTTATAGTTGTTCTGTGTGTGTGTAACTAAAAGTCTTTGAAAATGTAATAAGTTTTACGAAACGCGCTCAAGTGTCGCGTCAGACTAAGAAATAAAGAATGAATTTTGGAGAATTGATTTTTAATTTACCGTCATCAGTAAAAACAAACATAAGGAAAATTGAGAAAATTCGTGTTAGAATTATTAATCTTACTTTTTCGGTCATATTTAATAACATATGTCTACAGGAAAGACTGCTACCAAAATATACTAATATATATATATATAATATATATATATATATATATATATATATATATTATATATATATATATATATATATACATATAACGGGGTAATAAAGTTTGAAACATTAAATCTGGGCCCAGATTAGTAATGAACATATGATAAATTTTCCTATGGCCTAGGAATTTAGACATATGTAAAGACGGGAAAAAAAAATGACAATTTTCTTCTGTACAATTTACATCTAAGACTAAATTTTTACATGAAAATTTTCAAAATATTGATTCTATTGGATTAAAGCTTACTACCCCAGTAAGCTTTCTGAAAGCTTACCGCAGCAGGGCACAACTTTCATATTATAAGGAAATCAGCAAAAAGAAACTCAATTTAAAAATTCGTTTTTCCAAAAACTTTCTGGATTTGAAAACCCATCCCTGCCCTTGTGTGGCAGTGCACAATAGAAAGTTGTTTTCACATATCCATACCTTAAAACATTGATTGTAACCAAGATATATATGTATTTCCGCCTACAGTTTAGACCTATTGTCTTATGTATGACCCTTTGCCCTGCGTGACAGTGAATACCAGCATTACCCTCACTTTAATAAGACTTCATCGAAATCCTGAGATTAGGCAAAATTGTAATTAATTTTGTCAAAAAAATGTTAATAATAATAATGAAACTTTTTATTTGCATGTTGCATTCAATAAAGGTACCAGTGGACAACTATAAGTTACGAACAGTCGTCGTTTGTTAAATATATTTTTCAGTGATTAGAAAGGGGGAGGTAGTTACGAGAGTGGGGGAGTAGTAGCTGGTGGGGGTGGTAGCTAATGGGGGGGGGTTAGCTAGTGGCGGGGGTGGGGGGGGGAGTAGCTAAAGGGTGAGCGGTACCTATCCATTAGCCGTAGCTAATGGGGGGGGGGGGAGCTAGTGGCGGAGGTAGTAGCAAGCGGAGGGGGGGGGGGGTGGATGATAGTGTTGGGGGGGTGGGGAATAGTAGTTAAAGGGTGTGGGGTTCCTACCCATTAGCAGTAGGTAATGGGTAGGGGGGGTAGTAGTAGTAGTAACGCATTGAAAGCGGTGATAGATATATAGAAAACAAAAATTAAGGAGAACAATAATGATTGAAGGGACTGGAAAAGGGCTAAAACAATGAGGGGTAAACCCATCACCTTGTACATCCCATCACCTGGATGGACTCATTGTCCAGACTCATAAACCCTAAGTGATTCTGACTAATTTTTGACCTGTAATATAATTAACTTCCAAAAGCTGTACACCTCCTGAGGACTCAATTATCGAAGTCGGATACCCCCCCTCAGGTTTACCCTTAACCGAATATTTTCATTAGTCGTCGGATACCACCCACCGAGTCAAGCGTAAACTGGACATTTTCAACCCTCGTTTACTTATTAATATGAGGTCAAAATGAGAACACAGCAAACATCCTACTAATGCTTAGTCTACATAATTCCATATATTGTGCAGTCATCTAACGTTACCGGGAAATAAACACTGTTCACAACACGAAATATTCCTGAGTGATGCTGGCTTATCTCTGAGTCATCTTCATTACCAAAGCCCGACAGTTCCCCAATAACTTGCATGCTAGAACCCAGCAGGGGGGCGGGCACCCCTGCTAACAAAGTCCCCATTATCCGTCAATATTTACCTATGACTCGACATCGCTTCTCCGGAAATCCGTTTAAAACGGCCTCCGGATTTATTTTGGAGAGCGGAGGAGTCGGCAAGTCTCGTCGCAGGAAGCTTCTTGTACATTTACCCGGGGGATGTGAAGGTATAGATAATCCATAGCCCACTGTGGGAGGCCCAGCAGGAGAGGCTGTCTGCGCGCCCTCGCCACGCTCGCTGGCCGCACAAAAGTCAAATATGTAGATGGTACGAGGATGTGTAAGGCAAGATTGGGACAAAAAATATAGCCAACATGAAATCGACTGAGATGGTCATTTTTAGTCTAGTGGGAGTTTTCCCCTCGGTTGTGTGCAGCCTCGTCTATAATACGCTTTGTTTGATCGTCTGTCGTGTCTTGCTGAACACTTCCCTCGGGCGGCCTGCCAGTGGGACATGGAAACAAATATATTGACAACATATTTATTAACAGATAGTTAGAAACATGCTTAACTGTAGTAAAAGCAAGCATTTGGCGAAGCTATTCATGGTCTTCCTTCCCCCAAAAAAAAAAACATACACGTCTTTTGAGGCCTCGATTTAAAAAAAATGATGAAAAAACAACAAATATGTTTGGACAGCTCGACAAGGGGCTGCGGAGGCTGGCGAGTGTGGGGATGGGGCGCTATTGAATTTTAAAGTGAATTTTTCGGAAATCCTCAATGACAACTGGCACTGAAATATAAAACCACAAATCTACTGTAAGTGGACGCGGGGTGGAAATGGCCAAGACGAATAAAAATATCGAGGAATAACATCCCCAATACTTTGAGAAAAGATGTATTTTGTTGGAATACCTGTTGCGGTGCTTATCATAATCGGGGGCAATAGCGTCTTCTCTCCTTCTCCGATATCTTTCTCTATCTCTCTCTCTCTCTCTCTCTTATCTCTCTCTCTCTCTCTCTCTGCTCTCTCTCTCTCTCATCTCTCTCTCTTATCTCTACTCTCTATCTCTCTCTCTCTCTCTTCTCCCTCTCTCTCTCTCTCTCTCTCTCTTTCTTCTCAGTCACTCTTTCAATCTCACTCGTTTTCACCTACATTATCCCTGTCTATCTCCTTATCTCTTAACTTTTAAGAACAATTTGCAACACTTACTGACTACCCTTTTTCATTCATTCATCAATTATGATGAGAATTTTTTTTTCTCTCGCTCATTTATTGCCGCAAATTCCTCTACCCATTCGTCCTTGACCACCACTTAGTCGAATCATCTACATCTCGTTATCTTTTTCTTTGGCAGTTCGTTATTATATAGATTAGTAAGTGTAGTTGGTGTTGGTGTACTACTCCGTTCCTACCGTTCTTCTCTGTAGCAATATTCTCCAGATTTAACTCGCATTGGTCCTCCCCTGAATATATCAATCCACGTTAATCTCTCCCTAAGAGAAAACCCCAATTGAACCCCCCCCCCCCCCAAACTCAACCCCCCTCCCCCAGATGAAAGCCACAACAACATTTCAGTTCGTGGTCTGAGCGTGAGTGGGCTTCGCTCCTCCGTATTTCGTGTGGAAATTACACAATCACCATCATTACTCCCTGCTGCCTGGGAATCAAGGTCCACTGTTTAGCAGAATTATTCGGCAGAGAGTCATGATTATATAATTCCCCAGTCGGATAATCGGAGGGTACTCGCGCATGAGAGCCTAAGTAATCTTATTTGCATACGTGTAATTCATAGGCACCATCACCAAGCGGAGTTTTAATAATGGCGCCGGTGCAGATAAGCCGACACTGCCGGCGCTGCATTCCGATTCCACGACAAACTGAATCGTTGAAATCCGCGGTGCAGAAGCTCACGTAAACCCGAGAAGGGAGAGAGGGATCGGCGTTGCTTGCTGTGTTGGTTTCTCCTCTCTGGGCTCGCTCCATTTTTTCTCTTATCTGAGACAGAATATATGGTAATGATCTGCTAGGGCGAGGAGAGAGAGAGGTGTTTAGGGGCTCTGACAGGTGCACGGGTTGAAGTAAGTGCAGAGAAGGTAGACGGAAAACTGGAAGAAGGGTCCTGAAACTGCACGCATTAGTTCCTCTAAATTAAAGCAGCGACCTTGGCTTCGATCTTTAATTTGTGCAGATAAACACAGGGTGCCTGGAGGTCACAAGAAGGCCCTAACCACGGGACTTAAACCTCCCATCCTCGCCAAATATTGCTTTTAAATCTTAAAAAAATAGCTAACAAAGGCAAACAATGAAGGGTTAAATAAAGCGTTAAATAACCGTGTTCCTCCAGGAACAGTTCCTCCTCTTGCTCGATGTCGCAACATTGATAGTATTCAGGAAGGAGAGCCCATGACCCCCATGATATTCCTCGTTCTCACCTGAGCAGGATTGGGCATGGTGGATGAGAAGCAGGTGTGTCTTTTCTCGGCCGGCTAGGAGAAAGCTTCCTTGGACCGATACACTCCTTTAGTCTCTGCTACTGGAGACAAGGAACATTCCTCCGATCAAGACCCCTACACGTCACTGTCTCACCTCACCCGTCGCGTTGTAACGTAACTGTTTGTCACGGGTTGAAGGAGAACAGAAGAGCAAAGGAAACGACTGAAGGTATGGGACCATACGAGGCAGCTCCTATATACGTCCCACTAAACTCATTCATATTTACGTCTACGCTACCTTGAACAATCCAGCCATCCCACGTCTGTAATACTACCCGGGAATTGTTCCACACAAGTCAACCATCGGAATCCACAGAAAGATAAAACGCCAATGTTCTCTTCCTCTCCAAACCGCACAACGTCCCTCCCCAGCTAGCGTCTACAAAAGAAACGAACACTGAAACTAGAAAGTGAGACTTTTCTTACTGATCGAACCCAAGAACAACGCAGCAGATGCAGTGGTAAGGGCGATGCGCGCATCAGTACGCACGAGAACGGCCAGCGGTGAATCACGTGCGCTGCTGCCCAGACACAAGAGGCGGGCACCGCCACCAAGAGGACGCACCAGCTTTACAATCCAAGAGCTCGCTGTGTTCACTAAATCGACGGCATCGTGTCGATGCTATAGGATAACCTATTCTTAATAATAATCTGTAGGAAAATTATATTTACTAAATTGTAATCTTCGCTACAATTTATGTATACAAAATCTTTCCTGCTGAAAGTATCAAGGAAGGTAGGTTATGAAGGCAGGCAGATAGCTAGCTAGGTAAATAGGTAGCTAGGTAAGAAAGTACCCAGATACGTAGGCAGCTAGGCATGAAGCGAGTAGAGTAACCCTTGATACAGGCAGCTGGCAAATAGGTAATATTTAAGTAGGTTGTAGGTAAATCTGGAGCTTGTAATTAGACAGTTTGAAAAGTATATAGCGAGTTAAGTAGCTGTTAGTAGGATGATGGGCGAAAGTAACTAGTAAGTGTTAGAATATGTTACAGTTAGGTAGTAACTATGTAAGGAAATAGTTAGATAAGAGCTAGGCGGTAAATTGTCGATATGTTGCTGAGTAATAGGTAGCTAGATAGTATGTAGCTAGGTAAGTAAGAAACTAGTAAAGTAGATAGCTTGGTAAGCAAGTAGTTAAAAAAACAAATAGGCAAATGGGTAAATGACGAGGTAATTAAGCAGCTAGTTAAGTAGGCAACTAGGACGTTAAGGAAATGTTTTGACTTGGAAATATTTATTAACATACCTTGGCACTTGGAGACCGAGTGATGGTCTGTTGACCAGAGGTTCAGAGCTTCTGCAGAAGGGTGGAAAGAGAGGAAGGGCTGGATCTTAATGATCCACAGCCCTTAGACTGCACTGTAGCGCTATGGCTTTGCTCTTGCAGATCGGGTTCAATTCGCGATCGTCATCGTGGTTGGCTACCGTTTTTCTCTCTGCTCTATCCCAAATCCTCTGATCGTAACCTTCCCAGTGTTATATTTATATATTCTCGTAATGGCTTAGTGTTTTCTTGATTATCTTACCTTACTTTAGAACACGGTATCAAGTTTATATTTAGCAAAGACCTTAAGTAAACACTTTGTTGGTACCAGCAGGCTTGTTGATTTACAGAACAAATTACCGGGTAACAATAATAGACCTGGGATTGATGGATTGTATCAAAGGTAAATTTTTATATATATAAACACGTCACTAGGTATACAGGACAATTTTGGTGAAACAAAATGCAGGTGTGAAAAACAGAGGGTGGGAGATGGAACACTTGTTAACTATGTACTTGAAAAATTAATTGCATTTATAATAATAATAATATTAATTTATAAAATGATTGTATGGTTCCGATTACAAGTACATGGGTGATATATATGATATATCTATAATATTAATATATATATATATATAGATAATATAATATTATATATATTATATATATATATATATATATATATATATATATTTAAAGCCTCAAAACACACGAATAAACAACGCCAAAAATCAAGGAGGAAAAACAAAAGAGATGTTTCAGACAGCCAGAAGAGGAGCAGCCGGAGCAGCACCAAGAGCAGCAACAACCCAGTGGGAACAGCAGCACAGCACAAACATCAGTACCTCACGCACCAACCAACGGTCGCTGCCAACATTTGACCGATCTTATCTGGAAAGCTTCGCCCTGACAACTGCCGTCAACTCCTGCCCTTCGCACTACCCCTTCCTCCATTTCCCCCATTAAGCTTACCAACTAAAGTGAAAACTGTGGACCCGTGTTGTAGTTCAGACGGGCCAGTGATAAAGACTGGCAGACAACGTCTTCAGGACCTCCAATGCTGGTGAAAACTGGACGAGCTGAGGAGGAAGAGCGGAAC
>WNGS01166226.1:17245770-17258197 GCA_020271785.1 Procambarus virginalis | reverse complement strand
TGATACAGTAATGCACATTGTATGATATTTTTCCAGTATAGTCCATGATATAGTCCTTTATAGTGTATGACATAGTCCCAGTATTGAATATGATATATATGCTATTAGAGAGAATACCATAGTAGCTGTTTGCCTGTCCAAAGCTGGAGGCCAGACGATTGGGTCTAGCCTCACCCAAATTTAATGAGGGGAATGGTTTTGGGTACAGGACGTACATAGGCTGATCAGGATCGCCTGAATTAAAACGAGAACAGCCTTCCAGGATCACATTCAAACCCATACGTATAGTGGGAGTTTGAATGTGACAGTATAGTGTATGACTTAGTCCCAGAATACTGTGTGATATAGTCCCAATATAGTTCAAGATTAGTATAGTCTAGTACTTAGTCTAGATATAGTCTAGTACTAATAGTCTAGATTAGTACTAGTCTTAGTATAGTATACGATATTTTTCCAGAATAGTGTATGATATGGTCCCAGTACAGTGTGTGATATAGTCCCAGTATAGAGTATGATAAAGTCCTGAACAATCCCTCCTCCCCATCTGAACCCAATCATACTCTCCCCATATCACCCTATGTTCGCTACACACTATCTACCTCCCTCTACTCAAAAAGGGTGTGTGCCCAGAACGCAAATCTGTCATCTGGATATTTGCTTGCGTACCATAGTATCTGGGTACACTTTTTATTATTATTATTAACACAGGTACATCTGCATTTGTGCAGCAATCTTAGACTAAATGAATGGGAGTACAGAGTGTGTCAAAAAACTAGCTACGTGATACTTAAAATCCCCATCACACAGGATGGTTAGTCATACAGAGGCATGTGATAAGTTGTCTGCACTGGCAGACTCTGGGTGCATTTTGAGGATATCATCATGAACACAAGAGTAAATAAGGTAGCAATGATACTAAAAGTCCTCATCTCGCAGGATGGTTAGTCGACACTTTTTTTTATTATTATTAACATGTTTAGGTACATCTGCATTAGTGCAGCTACCCTAGACTCTATGAAGGGGGGAACAGTGCGTCAAAAAGCTAGCGACACTTTTTTGTTGTTGTTTATTAATACATTAGGTACATCTGCAAGCGACACTTTTTTTTATTAATACATGAGGTACATCTGCATTAGTGCAGCTACCCTAGACTATATGAAGTGGAGTACAGTGTGTCAAAAAAGCTAACTACATGATGCTAAAAAATCCCCATCACACAGGATGGTTAGTCATACAGAGGCATGTGATAGGCAATCTGCACTGGCAGACTCCGAATGCATTTTGAGGATATCATCAACACAAGAGTGAGTAAGGCAGCAGTGGTAATAAAAGTCCCCATCTCGCAGGATGGTGCAACACAAATATTTAAACGAGAGCTACAGTCTACGGACTTGTGGTTGCACATTTCATTTACACCGACCTCATGTAGGGGTATGGCGGCCGATTCCCCTTCAGCGGTGGCACTGGGGATGACCTCGATCATCCTGTGAGACGCTCCATAAAATCACCAATCACCGTGTCAAGTTGCATTAGGTTAGTTTGTTCCAATCGTCTAGTTTATAACGTTTTACACACAAACAAACACATTCTCTTTTAAATATAGGTGTCCAGATCGGTTTCTGTCTCTCTTTTTCCCTCCCTCCAATTCTCTTATCCTTCCTCCCATTCTAACATTGTTCCTCCCTCGCTCCCTCCCATTCTCCTTCCCTCTCTCCCATTCTCCTTCCCTCTCTCCCATTCTCACTGCCCATCACCCGCTCTCTTCCATTCAATCTCCTTTTATCCTTCCCATTCTAGTTGGCAAAACATGCTTGGCAATTGTTGAATCAACATTTTCTACGTTGAGTTAGCGTTTTTGACGTTGAAACAACGCTATAAATAAATAACTATTAAATAAATGTTTAACATTACTGTTGCCGAAGTATATTACCTTACATCTGTTGACAGTAAAACTCATTTCTTTCATATATATGCTAACTTAAAATTTTCCGATTTTTGTTGGATTATCTTGTTTTTATTTCATTGATTAAGATAATGAAGAGAACAGGGCCAAGTATAGCCCTTGAGGCCTCCCACTTGTTATGTTCACATGGGCGATAAGCCAGTACTTGGTCCAAGATTATAATCTCTGTATAGATTATATTTCTCACCCATATATAGTGCTATTCAATGTTAAATACATTCTGAATATTTATATATATATTACGTCCGGGTTCAGATTTTTGTCTCAATTTTCACATATGTCCTGATTCTCCCCAAAACCTAACGATTTTTACCATTGTAGTTTTGAAGAGTGAGTTTATGTATTAACTTTCACTAATGCAAACTAATTCAGTGAACTTTTGTCTTGTATGATGGGGTGCCTATCGGTATTTTTTGGTCTAATGGCATCTTGAACTCTTCTGCACTTGTAATAACTTTCTTAATTATTACCGTTATGGAAAGTGCTGTTTCCCGTTTAGATTTTCAGATTTTGGTGGTCAGTATATTGGAAACAGACAGTCTGACTAACAAACAGACAGAAACAGAAAATAACAGATATGTATTGACAGAGAGGCCTCTTTGTTGTTTATCACATCATCCCCTCACATCTTCTCCCTCTCTCTCATTTCTTCTTTCTTTTCTTCAATCTACTTACTACTTCTTTCCATCCCATCACTCCTTCTCTCCCTTCATTTCATCTTTCTTTTGCACCTTCCTTTCTTCATACCTTCCATCCTCATTTTACTTCATTCTTTCCTTCCCTCCCTCTCTGTTTATCTCCCATCCTTTTCTCCTAAAACACGTGATGCCACATTTTCCTTCCTTCTGATACATAAACAGATGACGTTCGACACGTCCATAGAAATCGCCTCCCCCCCCATTTAAAGTACCCTTCTAATTTACATTTTCACATCCACAATTTCCCTCTCTCACACTCGATATTTCCCCCTTTCCTGGCTTCCAAATCGTTGGGCTCTGGAGCTACAGAATCCATCCCAGTAAACGTAAGCCACAGGGTTCATTATCGGAACGATCCAGCATCCGGTGTTTTCGTCCAGAATTCCTTTCTTCGCTGCCTGCAATCATACATTCACTATGACAAATTCTCTGGCGTTTTAACAGCAGAAAACTCGGTTTTTACCACCAAAATCTTCTCTGCTCCTCCTGCTCTCTCTCCTTCTCCTCCTCCTCTTCCTAGGAATTGTTGGTTAGGGGGGAAGGAGGTCTTCAGAAGGCTGAGATTCTCCTCAATAATTGATTTATGTCGTTCTGATATCAATCTATTGTACTCACTCTGATAAGAAATTACTGGAGTGACAAGGATGAATTACCTCCTCGGCCTGGCGGTGTGTATGTGTTTGTGAGGGGGAGGGGGTGAGTGGGTGAGAGAATGAGGAGGGAAGAAGTGGGTGAGAGGAGGGAAAGAGGTTCGGGGGCAGAAAAGGAAGGTAAAGGAATAGAGCAGGAGGGCAGTCGGGAGGGAAGGAACCGGAAGCAGGAAAGAAATCAAGAGGGGGGAAATTTTGAGAAATGAGAGTGAGAATGTGAAAGATTTGCTCTATATTTATTGATATATTGATTTATTCACCAGTTTTATTTACTTAGTAATATATGTATTTATTGATTTTTTTATTACTATATTTATTCATTTATTTATTTATTTATTTATTTTTTGTTTTCTACTGTATTTAATTTATTTAAAAACTGCATCATCTTCAATGGTGCATGGCAGGTGTGGCGGCGTGACAGGGTAGGTGTGGCGGCGGGGGAAATACAGGTATGGCGGCGGGGGCAGGACAGGTGTGGCGGCAGGGCAGAGCAGGTGTGGCGGCAAGGGGCAATACAGATGTGGCGAGAGTTGTGTGAATGGTGGAGGGAGGGTGGTGTGGAGTGGTGGTCCAGAGAGCAGAGGTGGGTGAGGCTCTGTGGACACATTTACACCCTTCACCAAGCACCACACAGCATGGGTTAGTGGAGGAAGTATTCCTCCGCACGCAAACTTCTCCCACTAACATCTCACTTTCTTAATAAGATTTACATTTTTGTCTTGTTGCGGTGAGAGGAAGTGTCATGTTAACATCAATATTGAGTTTACGACTGTGTTATATTAATATCAATGGTATCTATCTACCCGGTGTTCCTTGCTTGTCCTGGGAATCAATGTCCCCCCCCCCACGGCCAGCCAACCAATCAGACTGTTAGACGTCGATGCTCGCAGCGTGGTGTATGATTCACAGTCCCTTGAACAGATATCCTTTGATTAAGTATATCAGGTTCTCAAGCAAAGTCTTCTCTAATTATTGATATAATTGTCCTTCAGCGTACCTATTGCACCTCTGCTTTATATTTTTTTCACTTCTTGCCATGTCTGTGGTTTGGTCAACAAATTGCAGATGTTAAACATGATGCCTGTAGTTATGGTAGTAGTAAGTATAATTACTGTATGGGATGGTTTCAAGATAAAATGGTAGTATACTTGGTATATTTCAACCCTTTATGCATGGTATGTACTGGCCCTCAAACACCTAATTTCCAAAGCGTCTTTGCATACGTTTTCGTTTTTAATCATAATAATACTCATACCCATACATACACGTACTTACACACACATGCACATACACACATTGCCACACAAANAAAATAAGTAAGCTAATTGTGTTACATAAACACAAACACAATACTGTGCATGGAGAGGTATTAGATACCCTCACAGACTTAGGACAACAGTACTGGCTACCCCAAGGTTGGCTGACTGTAAAATCCATAATTAAATCCTGTGTAATAAGCCGGAGATACGATGCCAGAGTGTGTCCTTATCCGGGCCCTCCTCCACTTCCAAAGGAACGAGTTGTACATATTCGTCCCTTTGAGACCACAGGAGTAGATTTCACAGGAGCACTAACACTAACAGGCACCAAGGACAAAATCCCACATGAAGGCATATATCTGCCTATTCACCTGTGCCACAACAAGGGGAGTATATCTAGAAGTGACTCCCGATATGAGTGCCGAGACATTCTTATAGGCTTTCTGCAGGTTGGCTTCACATAGATCCTGTCCGTTAATGTTCTCAGAAAATAGGTCCAACTTATTGGCAGGGGAAGTATGTCTGAGGGAAATCTTGAACCACCCAATGGTATGCACGGCTCTAAATCGACGGCAGTGCCACTGGAAATTCATACCTCCAAGAGCACCATGGCAAGGAGATTTCTATGAATGCATGGTTGGTACAGTGAAACGTTCTTTTCAAAAAACCCTACACCGCCAAAAGATTGACCTGAAGGAGCTCCAAACCGTTGTCACAGAAATGAAGCTCGAGTTAACAACTGACTACCTACCTACCTCTCATACGATTTTTCACAACGAGAACCATTAAGTCCAGCTCATTTGATGTAGGGGGGGGGGGGGGGACCTCTAAGACCTCTAGTGTCCCTTATGAATGAGGAACCAGAAGATCCTTCACATGTCCGAGAGAGTGACTTGCTTCAACGTTTCAAACATCTCTCACGAGTGATAAGTCGGTGGAATGAAGTATGGACCCCGAGAATACCTTAATGCTCTGAGGGATTATCACTACAGGGCAAACGACTCCTACAACAGAATTAACTTGAACCCTGGTGACATAGTTCTGGTGGACAGCGATGGGCCACCCTCAGAGTGGCCAATAGGCCAAATAGTCTCTGTTCATCCAGACCCTAAGGGCATCTTGAGAATAGTGAAAGTAAAATGCCAAGGCATCACTACTTTCAAAACATTAGAGAAATTAGTTCCTTTAGAACTGGCAGGAAAAGAGACGCTCAACGACTTCCCTCACCCACAGCACCAGTACGATACATATGTCTAGAAAGTACTGGTGTATGACAGTGCAAGCTCAAATAAATGCAACTCTATAATTCTGAGGGAGAGGAATAAAGTGATTGCAGTCCTTACTGGGACTTCGACCCATATTTCGCCCCCTAGGAATTATGTCGGAAATCCGATACATATGTTAACATACTATAGTTACCTATTAAGAATTTTTGGAAAATGGGAGATTCCGTGACGTCATCACAACAAAACGTATATTCCCAACATGTTTATATTAAGGCAAAGCTCAATGCCTCAAAGACTTATTGATTTTATCTCCGCAGAGCATTCTCTCTCTCAAATCATATACACTGATGGTTCCCTCCACTGCCCCACAGGTGCAGCTGGAAGTGCAGTTGTCCTGACAATGGGTGACGGCTTATATTTTGAGTGGGGAGTCCGTATAAACAACTGGGCCTCTACCCTTCAGACCGAACTATTCGCCTTGCTCCTTGCACTGAAATGTGTACAAGTCTCCAAACTTGATACATTAATTGTAAGTGACTCTTTATTATCCTTAAATGCTCTCAACGTTTTAAGACATAACTGTAACATGCTCGTGTTCGAAACTAGACATAAATACAGCAAACTTAATAATGATGGTAACAGAGTCCATTTCATTTGGTCTCCATTTCATGTTGGCCTCCGAATGCATGATAGACTTGATGAGTTAGCCAAAGAATCTGCCTTTAATGGAGACGTTTAGTTTAACCTTAGATTGTCAATGAGCAATCTGAGAGCAGCAGTACACCAAGAACTTCAACAAAATCTTGTAGATCTGAGGCAAAGTGAAATTGACACCAGTAATTCCATCTATCATCATACTATCATACAAGAGGAGCCGCACATCTATGGTTCATCCAATAAAATCAGCAGACTTCTAGATGTTATTGCTGCTCGGCTTAGACTCGGTTACAAGTATCTCTGGGAATTCTCATTATCTGCTGATGTAGACCTGACCAAATGTAAACTTTGTCAACAAAATTATTCGCGCACCCTCCGTCACTATGTGTTTGAGTGCGAAAAGATACGTGAATTCAGAGACAATTCTATAACCAATGTTCCAGCGATGTGTAAATATTTCATTCAAAATGATCTGCTACTAGAATTTTAGCCAAATATCCCCAGTTTGCTAACTATAGGTAGTAGCTAAGAGTGATTGTTACCTATCCACCGCTGCCCACTGGATGGGGGCGGTGTGCAGGACAAACATATCAATATCGTCTGCCCGAAACGCTTGCGTACTAGTGGCTTTACAAGAATGTAATTACTATGCTATATATCCTCACAATCCCAATGTACCTAATTGTATATATATATATAAATAAATAAATAAATAAATTGTGACTCTAGCTCTCCACATATTTGAACGTTGCTTAATTTAGAAACTGTACGTGTGGTCGATCTCGAACCCATTGTTGATGTGACGACTTATACTGAATTTTGTAACTAGCTCATCAAGATTGTTACTTGCTTAGCTAAATGAATTGTGGGGTTCAGTCCCTGAGCCCATTATGTGCCTCTGTAACCCTTTCCACTACCGTCCACAAGATGGGTATGGGGTGCATAATAAATGAACTAAAGTAACTAAATACACATATATAATAAAAACAAGTGAAGTAATAAATAGGTTACTGTCTTGAGACCATAAGAGCAAAATAATAATGCAATAAGTTCCAAATGAGGAAATGAACAATAAACAAATAGTGGGTTAAAGAGGAAAAAAATTAAAACAATAACCAAAAGGATAAAATTAAAACCTTTTGAAAAGAAAGGCAGAGCTATAGCACACTTTGGTTATTAGATGAAACTATTAATCTGTATTAATCTTTGTTAAATTACCAATCAAGCTGTCAATGCAATCAATCAGATCTACCAATGTGCTTTAATATACCTTTACTAATCTCTCGCATCTCATTTTTTTCCCCTTGCAATGTACCTGTTATCACTTCATAAATTTTGCTAGAATTCACCTACTTAAAATTATATGTTAGATTAAGGACCTGCCCGAAACGCTGCGCGTACTAGTGGCTTTATAAAAATGGTAACACCATGCTATGTTTCCTCACAAACCCAATGTACCTTCTTGTATATAAATACATAAATAAATAAATAAATAATATAATAAATAAATAAATAATTTATAATCTGATTATTCGGCTGTTATCCCACAGTCATCGAGAAAAGACCTGAGGTGACCTCAGTGGTTATTTCATAAGTTTTCCCAGCGTCAGTCTTCTTAGCTAAAATTTTACCATCTCGCACAAAACAATGTTTAATTGATCCGATGGAATTTTTACGGATTCCACGCAGTTTAAAGAAGAGACTTTGTCTGATCCTGGTCTGACATTCATTCACATTAACAGAGGTTTGACTAGAGACTATACCTTTGATAAGGTCTGACTTGCAGGAGCAGCTATCTAATTTCACACGAATTTTTCTGTTATTTTCACCAGATGATTTGGTACCCATTCTATAAGCTGATTTGATGTTTCTTGCATGAATTGAATACTTCATCTTATTATGCAATTATTGGATCAGGATGGCAGCACAGTCTTCTCCGTCAGTTTCTTGGGGATATCATTATCTCATTATCACATTATCTCATGTGAGGAGATAATGACAGACTCAAGGAGCTTATGTTGGTCTGATTCGTCTTGGGTAACAGTGTGTTGCTGTTGTAGGGTGTTAAGATGGTTCTCAAACTTTTGTAACATTTCTTCCTGTTTTCTAGTGGTTTCTGCTGGTTGAAAGTTAGTTACTGTGTTCTTAAGCGAGCTTAATTCCAGTTCGAGGAGGCCGACTCTGGTAGGCAGATCTTGATTATTCTTGAGCATGACTATAGCTTCACCTTGTAGGTTCATTATTATGGCCGACTGCTCTTCGATTTGGTCTTCATGTATCTGGGTTAATAACATGACTTATGGGTTATCAGCGAAGCGCTTGAAATCGGAACAAGTTGTGGCAGGTCGTTTAAGTTGCTCCACATGGTTACGGGTGAGTCGGAATCCCCTCCCCCTCTCCCGGGTGCCTCCCGAGGGGAGACAACCGCACTATTCCTGTTGCTAGCCTGGCTAGTTGGGTTATTCCTGATAGGTGTACTGTCTTTCTTAGTGGCCTTACTGGGCTTGGTTTTGGCATGCATGGTAGCAGGATAAATGTAGGCAGGTAAATGGGGAAGACTCGTCGATGTGGTAACAATGCTAGTTTCCTCAACTGTATGAATTCCTGCTTCCTCATACCCTTAATCACTAGACCTACTAGAATCACTGATAGTACTGCCACGGCTCTTGACCACATCGGGACTAACATAACCTCTCCACTTACTTCAGGGATAATCATTGACAGAACCACAGACCATTACCCCACATTTCTCCTAACCAACATTAACAAACAACCTCGAGATACAAGGAAGATAAGTTTTAGGCTGCACAACGAAACTTCTATAGGCAATTTTATTGCTGCTGCTGCTAATATGAACTAGGAGACCGAATTAGGTAACATAGAGAACGTCAACCTAACAGTTCAAACATTTCTTCAGAAACTCTCAGCCTTTATAACACCCACTGTCCTATGCTAACGAAACAAGTCACAACTAAAAGGCTAAACAATCCATGGCTTACAAAGGGGATACTTAAATCAATTAATAAAAAACATGACCTTGACAAGAAGTGTAGGTTAGGAGTCGTCTCCAAAGAATTTTCAGATTTACTCATCAATGCTGTCTAAAATAATTAGGAGAGCCAAAAAAATACTACGAAATAAATTCACCCAAATAAAGGGCAACATTAGGAAAACATGGAGCACTATTTGCAAAATATTGGGATCAAAATTTTGTTTAATAAAAAACCAATACTCCTATCCAATATCGACGGTTTGCTTTCAGCCTCTGATACTGCTATTGAATTCAATAGGTTTTTCTCATCCATTGGGACATCCCTTGCTAATGATATTCCATCCTCCGGTACTAATGTCAAGGACTACCTTACAGGTAACCATCCAGAGTCTTTGTACCTAATGCCTGCTAACTACACTGAAGTTAATGAGATATTCCTTTCCCTTAAAACAAAGTCTAATGCCCTTGCTGAGATACCCAACTCTAATTTACAAAACAGCCTCCAGATTTTTAGCTCCTGCCATTGCATTGCTCTACAACACGTCACTTGAACTCCAAACCTTTCCAGATATTCTAAAAAAAGAGAGAGTAACCCCAGTCCACAAATGTGGTGATCTCACTGATGTCAACAACTTCAGACCTATATAAATTCTTCCAAACTTGTCAAAAATATTTGAAAAACTAATCTGCAAGCAGCTTTACTCTTATCTAGCCAAACACAATATACATAGCTCTTGCCAATATGGCTTCAGACCCAAAAGAGCACTAACGATGCACTTATTAGTATGATTAACTTGATACATGCAGCTCTTGATAAAAATGAGTTCCCTGTTGGGTTATTTGTTAACCTACGTAAGGCTTTTGACACTGTCAACCACCAAAACCTTCTTCTTAAATTACATCATTATGGAGTCAGAGGTCACTTCCTCCAATATCTTCAGTCTTACCTTACTGACAGGCCCCAGTATGTTTCTGTGAATAATTCCGTTTCTCCAACCCTACCCATCAACATTGGTGTTCCTCAAGGCAGCCTACTTGGCCCTTTCCTCTTTCTCATATTCATTAATGACCTTCCACATGCCTCTCAACACCTCAAACCAATTCTATTTACTGACGACACAACCTTTGTTTTCTCCAGTCCTGACCCTCTTGTTCTAAATGTCACAGTGAATACTGAACTAAATAAAGTCTATCTTTGGCTAACTGCTAACAAACTCACCCTTAACATTGACAAAACTTTCTATATCTTTTTGGTAATAAATCCTCAAATCAAATTAATCTAAGAATAAACAATATCCAAATTAGTAACAGAGTAGATGGCAAATTCCTTGGTGTTTTCATTGATAACAAGCTGAATTTCCAGGGACACATTCTAAATATATCAAAAAAGTTTCTAAAACTGTTGACATTCTCTCTAAGATCAGATATTATGTACCTCGCCCTGCCCTGGTGACGCTCTATTACTCCCTCATCTATCCTTACCTCAATTATGGTATTTGTGCTTGGGGTTCTACTACCCAAAATCATTTACGTCCTCTAATTACTCGACACAAAGCTGCTATTAGAACAATATCTAACTCTGGCCCCAGACAGCACTCGGTACCCTTACTCAAATCTTTGAATATGTTAGATATTAAGTCACTGCTCATCCTGTCATGCGTACTCTATATATTTAAAACTCTGAGCTGCAATGTCAATCCTGACCTTCAAAGCTTCTTAGAAGGTTGTAACAGAACCCATGAGCACCACACCAGAAACCAATACCTATTTGATATTAAAAGAGTACGACTTAACCAAACTAGAAATGCTCTACAACTCAAGGGACCCAGAATGTGGAATGACCTCCTTAATCATGTCAAAGGCTGTACCTCTCTCAACCAGTTTAAGAGTAGAACTAAGTACTACCTAATTAACTCAATGTAATCTACCTTACCCCCTAAATGTCCACCCATGTCTTGCTATTCTTAACAATGCTGTTTTTGACCAACTTGTACAATTGAGATGTCGTGTGCGCTTGTTTATGTCATATTGCGTGCCCTTCAGGCTGTTGACGTGTTCCGGCCACGGTTTATGCTCTTTGTTATGTTTTGCCTCCAGTTTGTTATGGGAGGTCTGTTTCCTTTATTGTTATTATCTTTCTTATTGTTTTTGTGATGGTGTCTCTCCGTCTGTGTTTGAGGTGTTGGTAGTCTTGTTATGTGTTCGTTATGTTCTGGTGTTTACCCTGTGCTTATATTCCGCTGTGTTTATCTTTTTGTTGTGTTTTATGTATGCGCTTTTTGTGTTTTGTGGTCAGTCCTTCCGGCTGGTCTTCTCTTGATTTGTTCGTTTGTCCGTGTACATATGTGTGCTTTATACTTTGTGCTTGTGTTCTATGTTCTATTTGTTTATGCTTTTATTGTAACTTATACGCATGCTTGCATGTAAAAAAAAAAAAAACTTGTACAATTGCTGATTTTTGCCATGTTTCCCCCTTTTTTTCTTTTTTTTTTCTTTTTTCAATACAATTTATACTTTACTCCCAACTACTATTAAGTTTTATTCTAAGTGTTCCCCCTCCCCCACCTTACCTGAAACGCTGTGCGTACTAGTGGCTTTAGGTATTGTATGTACTACTCTATCTATAAATCCAACATTATGTTTGTAACTCTGCATCTATGTATATACGTTCCCCGAATAAATTATTATTGTTATTATTATTATGAACGTCGGGAACAACTTCCTCCAGGAACAACACTAATGAGGTCGAAATGGGATAATATGGGCTGGTCTTGTCGTTTGTTTAATCACATTTGGGTCACTGTGTACTTAGCTGCCTTCAGGGGATGCTACATCATCTGTGGGCAGCCGTGGGCTCAAGGAGCAGGTAACAACATGGAGGGGCGGTAGAGTCGTCGGAGCGGTGAGCGTTCGTTGTGGGTTCTTGTTCTTAGGAGTGTTGGAAAAATCCTAAGTCTAGTTTTGTGTAAAATCTGAGTTTTT
>WNGS01166226.1:17218988-17223058 GCA_020271785.1 Procambarus virginalis | reverse complement strand
AACTGTGAAGTGGCGTCGGTGATTGATGACAGACAAAGATTAAGTCATCCAAGAGAGGGCACGGGCCCGAATAGCCCGTAATGGTAGAAGAGGGGTTCTTATCTTGAGATGATTTTCAGGGCTTTTTTAATGTCCCCGCGGCCCGGTCCTCGACCAGGCCTCCACCCCTAGGAAGCAGCCCGTGACAGCTGACTAACACCCAGGTACCTATTTTACTGCTAGGTAACAGGGGCATAGGGTGAAAGAAACTCTGCCCATTGTTTCTCGCCGGCGCCTGGGATCGAACCCAGGACCACAGGATCACAAGTCCAGCGTGCTGTCCGCTCGGCCGACCGGCTCTCCGCTCGGCCGACCGGGGTGGTATATGAGAGATAGGAGAGGTGAGGGAGGGAAGGGGTTAGAGAGGGAAGGGGTGAGGGAGGGAAGGGGTTAGAGAGGGAAGGGGTGAGGGAGGGAAGGGAGAGGGAGGGGTGAGGGAGGGAAGGGTGAGGGAGGGCAAGGGAGCGGAGAGGGAGGTTGGACTTGAAAGGGCGACGTTGGCGCTTTCTTTAATCGCAGGATATCCACCACCCGCGGGCCTGGAGGACGAGCGTCGCCCACAGTGGAGCCTGGCGTGTAATTACCCCGCCCACGACAACTTCACTCCCCCGCCCTTCTCCCATGTAGCCAACCCCACTCCCCCTCCATCCCTTTACCCACCCCCACCACCCACCCTGTCAGCCCCTCCGCACCCTCCTCCCACGTACAGACCCCCCTCCCTCCTCCCACGTACAGACCCCCTCCCTCCTCCCACGTACAGACCTCCTCCTCCCACGTACAGACCCCCCTCCTCCCACGTACAGACCCCCCCTCCTCCCACGCACCGACCCCCTCCACCGCCGTCCCACCCTCGCCAGGTGTCCGTACTGACGACCCACCGTGAAGCTGCGTACGCTTTGCCATAATTCCTGGACGAGAACACACGCAAAAAACGGACAGCGCTCGTGAGTCGTAGTCCAAGAGGCCCGGGATCGATTCCATCCAAATAAAAACAATTGGGCAAAGTTTCTTCCACCACATGCCTCGGTTCACCTAGCAGTATTTACTATTTGTGCCTACAGGATGGAGTTGGTAGCTCTTGGATCCCGCCTTTCTGACTGTCGGTTGCCTAATATCTTAATACCTGACTTAATTTCCTCTAACATATCTGCTACAAATATTTCTCTCTCACATACACACACACAAGAAGCAGCCAGTAGTATCTGTCTAACTCCCAGGTACCTATTTCCTGCTAGGTGAGAAGGAGCATCAGGTGAAAGAAACTGCCCATTTATTTCTGATTTTGCAGGGAATCGAATCCAGGTCTTTAAGATTACGACGCCCGAGCGTTGTGTGTATTTATCATTTGTATTTACTATTTGTGTCTACAAAATCGAGCTATTAGCTCATTGGCCCCGCCCTTCAAACAATCTATTTTTCCTCTATTATGTCTACTACTTATATCTCTCTCTAACACACACACACACACACACCATCCTTGTTAAATAATCCATCCTTGTCTACCCTGTCAATTCCCCTGAGAATTTTGTATGTTCACCACATACAAAATTCTCATGGGAATTGACAGGTAGACAAGGATGGATTATTTAACACGGGTGGTACACGCACAAAGGGACACTGGTGGAAGCTGAGTACCCAAATGAGCCATAGAGACATTAGAAAGAAACTTTTTCAGTGTCAGAGTAGTTAGTAAATAGAATACACTGGGAAGTGATGTGGTGGAGGCTGACTCCATACACAGTTTCAAATGTAGATATGATAGAGCCCAGTAGGCTCAGGAATCTGTATATCAGTTGATTGACGGTTGAGAGGCGGGACCAAAGAGCCAGAGCTCAACCCCCGCAAGCACTGGCTGGGAGGACACGTTTCACGAACCTTCTTCGCTAATGTTATTATGCAGTAAAACACCATAAAATGTTCGTGCTCCACGGATGACATATAGCGTCTCTTTTTCTCATCAGGACAGCGTCAACTCCCCGCATCCCGAGGCGCCAGCAAGGCCAGCGTGCCCCTGACATACTCCCTTGACCGCACCAACCAGGTTCTGGCCACTGGCGATAACACACGAATGCTCTTTACCATAATCTTGCAGACGAGGAGTCACAATAACGTGGCAGAAATATGTTGACCAAACCACACACTAGAAAGTGAAGGGACGACGACGTTTCGGTCCGTCCTGGACCATTCTCAAGTCGATTGTGACTACCATAAGCTTGTTTCTCTAGGTGAAGTTTGATATGAGTGAAGAACAAGGAATCTCTCTTACCCAAAATGATTACGAGCATCAATGTTGTATTATTTTAATAGATTCCATTGAAGTGAGATGTGAAACAGGCGATATGGACGTTGGGAGATATGAGCGTGAGGGACTCTGTCGCCTTGATACTTAAACATACAGAGATATGAAGAAGATATGGTATGATTGTCGTATATATGAAGGAGAGATATTACCCAGAGTGATAATTAATGATATAAGCGTGGTGATATAAACTGATGATATAAGCGTGATGATATAAGCGTGATGATATAAGAGTGATGATATAACTTGATGATATTATTCATTCATATTACGTAGAGGTAACATGCACGATGATTGAAGTGATTTAAGTTTACAAATAGAAGATAGAAAAACAATAGTCAATCAAGGATGATACTACTGACGGAGGACGCCCTGGACACGTCACTACTGACGGAGGACGCCCTGGACACGTCACTACTGAAGGAGGACGCCCTGGACACGTCACTACTGAAGAAGGACGCCCTGGACACGTCACTACTGAAGAAGGACGCCCTGGACACGTCACTACTGAAGAAGGACGCCCTGGACACGTCACTACTGAAGAAGGACGCCCTGGACACGTCACTACTGAAGAAGGACGCCCTGGACACGTCACTACTGAAGAAGGACGCCCTGGACACGTCACTACTGAAGGAGGACGCCCTGGACACGTCACTACTGAAGAAGGACGCCCTGGACACGTCACTACTGAAGAAGGACGCCCTGGACACGTCACTACTGAAGGAGGACGCCCTGGACACGCCACTACTGAAGGAGGACGCCCTGGACACGTCACTACTGAAGGAGGACGCCCTGGACACGTCACTACTGAAGGAGGACGCCCTGGACACGTCCTACTGAAGGAGGACGCCCTGGACACGTCACTACTGAAGGAGGACGCCCTGGACACGTCACTACTGAAGGAGGACGCCCTGGACACGTCACTACTGAAGGAGGACGCCCTGGACACGTCACTACTGAAGGAGGACGCCCTGGGCACGTCACTACTGACGGAGGACGCCCTGGACACGTCACTACTGAAGGAGGACGCCCTGGACACGTCACTACTGACGGAGGACGCCCTGGACACGTCACTGCTGAAGGGGGACGCCCTGGACACGTCACTACTGACGGAGGACGCCCTGGACACGTCACTACTGACGGAGGACGCACTGGACACGTCACTACTGAAGGAGGACGCCCTGGACACGTCACTACTGAAGGAGGACGCCCTGGACACGTCACTACTGACGGAGGACGCCCTGGACACGTCACTACTGAAGGAGGACGCCCTGGACACGTCACTACTGACGGAGGACGCCCTGGACACGTCACTGCTGAAGGAGGACGCCCTGGACACGTCACTACTGACGGAGGACGCCCTGGACACGTCACTACTGACGGAGGACGCCCTGGACACGTCACTACTGAAGGAGGACGCCCTGGACACGTCAATACTGACGGAGGACGCCCTGGACACGTCACTACTGACGGAGGACGCCCTGGACACGTCACTGCTGAAGGAGGACGCCCTGGACACGTCACTACTGAAGAAGGACGCCCTGGACACGCCACTACTGAAGAAGGACGCCCTGGACACGTCACTACTGAAGAAGGACGCCCTGGACACGTCACTACTGAAGAAGGACGCCCTGGACACGTCACTACTGAAGGAGGACGCCCTGGACACGCCACTACTGAAAAAGGACGCCCTGGACACGTCACTACTGAAGAAGGACGCCCTGGACACGTC
>WNGS01166226.1:17203988-17213988 GCA_020271785.1 Procambarus virginalis | reverse complement strand
AAGCCTCGTCGCAAACCTCTGAACCTTCTCCAGTTTCTTTATGTGTTTCTTCAGGTGGGGGCTTTATGATAGCGCGACATACTCTAAGACTGGTCTCACATAGGCAGTGTAAAGCGCCCTAAAAGCCTCCTCACTTAGGTTGCTGAATGAAGTTCTAATTTTCGCTAGTGTAGAGTACGCTGCTGTCGTTATCCTATTTATATGTGCCTCAGGAGTTGGATTAGGTGCCACATCCACTCCCAAGTCTCTTTCTCGAATCGTTACAGGTAGCAGTTCTGTATGTGTGTGTGTGTGTGTGTGTGTGTGTGTGTGTGTGTGTGTGTGTGTGTGTGTGTGTATGTGTGTGTGTGTGTGTGTGTGTGTGAGCATGTGTGTGTGAAAAAAAATCAGTTGATTGACAGTTGAGAGGCGGGCCCAAAGAGCCAGGGTTCAACCCCTGCAATCACAACTAGGTGAGTACAACTATGTGAGTACACACACACACACACAGATTTTCTTGGGTTAATAGGATTTAGTTAAGGCTAAGAGAACTGAACGTAACCACAAAGTAGGACAAATGGATCAGGGAGCACATGATAACGACATCAAAGATTTTAGGGTGATTCGGCAAAGCTTACAATGAGATACTGCTCAAAATTATAAATAATGAAATTGCCACAAACGAACTAAAGTGAAGACGCATATTAGTCCAGGAGCGTGGGAAGGCTTTTTAGCGTAAAGTTTGTTATCAAAATGGAAGGCGTTAAAAGTGGGTTGAAATGCGTATTGAAAACAACGCATTTCCTGTACTGACAGAAGGGCAGTCATGGCAATATGTAATATGCAACGGTTATTAGGAGCTAAAGTTCGACTATGTACTCACATGTAGGTGAGTACATCTACATAAATACATACCTACTAAAATTAAGAGGAAGATCAAGACAGAGAAAGATAGTAAGATGTTACAAGAGGATCTGGACAAACTGAAGGAATGGTCGAACAATGGCCACTAGAGTTTAACTCAAATGCACAGTAAAGAAACTAGGTAGAGGGAGCAGGAGGTCGGAATAGAAGACGAAGTCCGCCATCTAACGGACAGAGAGAAGGATCTAGGAGTTGATTTCATACTGAGCCTGTCTTCTGAAGCCCAATTCAAGGGATATCATCAGCAGCGTATGCAAGGCTTGCAAACGCATCTAAAGGGGCGTCAGAACTGCCCCTTTAGAAAGTTACGTAAAGAATCATTTAGAGCTCTGTATAACCACATATATCAGACCAATCCTTGAATATGCAGCTCCATTATGGAGTCCATACAATGTCAAACATAAGGCAAAGCTGGAAAATGTTCATAGGTATATTAGTACATTAGTTCCAGAACTACGAGATATGAGTTACGAGGAAAGGCTGCGTGAACTGCATCTCACATCGCTGAAAGACAGAAGAGTTAGTGAAGACATGATCACCGCATACAAAATTCTCAGAGGAATTGTTAGGTAGATAAAGATAGATTATTAAACACGAGTGGTAGTTTCACAAGAGTACTCAGGTGAAAACTGAGTACCCAACTGAGCCGCAGAAACCTTAGAATTTTTTTTCAGTGTCAGAGTACTCACCTAAGCACAATTAGGTGAGAACGATTAGGTGAGTAGAACTACTCCCCTCCCCTGGGGACACATCTACTTCTTCCCCTGGGGACATAATTACTCCCTCCCCCTGAGGACACATCTACTCCTCCCCTGAAGGACGCAATAGACGCAACACTAGGGTTGCGTGCGTCATAGCGAGGTGTGGACCAGAGTTGCGTGCCTGGACGCATCTTCTGTGAACGCCTGGGAAAATTATAGAGCGAATTGCAAGTACTTGGGTTATTTTGCACACCTTGCAATTATGGAACAGGTTATACGTCGCCTCGTCTCCCGCCTTTACTGCCCATAAAATCCTCTGAATGATTTTCTTTTTCATTCTTCTTTCTCTCGTTACGATTCTCTGGTGTCTACTGACAGAATGTGTAACGCCAAGTTTACTGCTCATAGCTTGGTGAAATATATCACCAAGATATATATATATAATATATCGTGGAAGGTGATATATGGATTCGGAGGTAAAATAGCCTTCCTGGTGACTTGTGTTTCCTTTGGCAACTTGGATATTCTCATTGTGACGTTCGTCGTTGCTTGGTAACTTGCGTCTGGTCATGGTAACCTGCGTTAATTCATGGTAAGTTGTGTTAGCCAATGATAATATTTCTTTATCCCAAGAAAATCTCAGTCAGCCCATGGTAACTTAAATCTGTCCATGGTAACCTGTGTCAATCAACGAAATGTCCCTAACGTGTTTTTGAAAGAATGTTCACCAAGATTAATAGAAAGATTATATATATATATATATATATATATATATATATATATATATATATATATATATATATATATATATATATATATATATATATAATATTATATACCCACACCCACATTTGAATATACAGGAAGTGGCAACATTATGGTCCGCCGTGAACCATCACATAAAGTCGTGTAAAGGAAGAGTGACAAAGAAAGTCCACATATGAGGTAGGAGCGTGAGGTGAAGGCCAGAGGGAAGAAGAACATCACAGGCGTTGATAAAAATAATAAAGTCAACTGCACAAGGCCTAATGGTGGAGAGGAAGAGGTGAAAAGGAGACAATATAGTAAGCAGATACTCTGGTTTTCTAAAAGAAGAATAATTAATAATAATAATTATTATTATTATTTATTATTGTTATCATTAGTGTTGTAAATAATAATAATAATAATAATAATAATAATAATAATAATAATAATAATAATAATAATGTTATATATTACACCTACTGCTAATAATAATAATAATTATAAATATTACTACTACTGCTAATATTAATAATAATAATAATAATAATAATAATAATAATAATAATAATAATAATATTATTATTATTATTCGTAATAAGTGCAGCTCTTGTTTGCATTAACATCATGAACTACCAAGTAATGTACAATAGAGATACCAACTATATTATAATATTATTACTGTCATGTCAGTAATTCAAACATCTTGTAAATGATTAATTAGATTCTCATACAAAACAGTTTACAGTAAATTTTGTTGACTGCAACTTCACTTCTTCGAAATAAAAGATAAACGGATGACGGTGAGGTCAGCCATTCTGCAGGGAAAACAAGATGAAGTTTAAACTTGTAGTAACCAAATGCGACTTACTGATGTATCTGGAGGGCGACCTAAATAATACCTTAGGTTGCCCAAGACAAAACTGGAATGAAGGCACAAGTTCGTACTCATACCAGTTCGTACCCAAGTACTAGCACACCCCTTATTTCCCTTCAAGTTCCAGCTCGCCCTCAAGTCCAAGCTCATCCCAGGCCACCCTCAAGTCTCAGCTCTCCCTAAAGAGTCAGCGCACCCTTAAGGTCTCAGCTAATCTCAGCCCTCCCCCGACCCTAAAGTCTCAGCTCTCCCTCAAGTCTCAACTCTCCCTCAAGTGTGTCACTCGACGGTACCGCAGAGCTGTGGTATCACTTCCGTCCAATTACATGGAGGAGCCGCCACCCCGGCCAGTTTTCTCACGTCAAAAACAGGTTTTTGTTCGCAAAATCAAATCGTCAAGCAACTGTCGTACTCAAGGACTTGGGGGAGGTGGCGTCGACGTCTCCCGGGGCCGCTGTGTATCCTTGCTTCAATAACCGCCACAACCAGAGATGTTATGTAATTTCAATCATATATCGATCTGATCTAACCTGTAGTTAAGTCGCCCCACGCAACCCAGCCCACCAACGACCCACCACCAGCACCCATCTACTGTCTTACCGTCTCCGCCAACCCACCTGGTGCACTCCAGTCACCCAAAACACTCAAGATGTAAGGAATATGGAAAGTATGGGAAAATAAAGCAAGCAAAGGACCAAAACATTATGCACAGTAATGCGGATATGTACCCACTTGTTGATACGTATTAGATCGACGCGTTTGCGTCATATTTGCTTCATGCTTGCTCTATAATTGCTTCACGCGAGCCCTTTATTTGGTTTATACTTGTTTTATGCTTGCTTCATGTTTGCTTCATGCTTGTTCCTTAATTGCTTTTGCTTACAACATGCTGGTTCCTTAATTGCCTTTGCTTGCTTCATGCTTATTCCATGCTCAAAAGATCTATCACTTATGGTCGTTTAAAGGAATTTTGTTGTTCATTCTAAATATCGCCTGCATTGGTCATTCTGTAGATATATTTTGGTTATTCTATTGCTCTATTTTTGGTCATTCTAATTATATTAGTCGTTGTATAGTGATTATTCTAATTATCAATTTGTTTATTTCCAAGAATTTATAATGTATGTCCTAACGATCAATATGTGATTGTTCTGTTAGCAATATGGGTCGTTCTAAAAACCTATAATGTTTCTTTGTTTCCATGATTAAAAATTTCGATACATCTGCAATAATGCAGCTACCCTTTCTATCCTTATAGTTCTAGACATCACATTCAGTGGCTCGTCAGGACATCAGGACCCCTAGAATATGATAACCTTTTAATCCTATCTGATACTGATATTATTGATCATCACCCTTTAAATATTTAATATTACCCATTCATGAAGTGTTTCGTAACGTTCTGCCGGTTTGAGTAAAGTTTTCCTGAGCTACACAAGGTGTTTTGGTTCCATGGCCTGCACAGTTTTTAAGACCATAAGAAGTTCTAGTTCCATCTATAGCCTCCCATGAGTTGCTCAGCGCTTGACACATGCTCACTCTCAGCAACAAATGCAACTGCTCGTTTTCTACATATATAAATTGATCGTTCTGAAGATCACTTCCTCTTCTCGACTTGTTTAATGAAGATTAAGTTACCCAAGAGGTGGCACGGGCATGACTACCCCCTAAGCAGTAGACAATCTTCGACAATTCTCGATTTCACCATCACCAGCATTAAGGGTTGAGCGGAGGACACAGCTCACCTGTCGAAGATAACACGCCCAGCTGCCCACCTGACGGAGATAACACTCCCAGCTGCCAACTTGACTAAGATAACACGCCCAGCTGCCCACCTAATGAAGATAACACGCCCAGCTGCCCACCTGACGAAGATAACACGCCAACTGCCCACTCACGAGATAACACTCCCAGCTGCCCACCGACGAAGATAACACGCCCAGCTGCCCACCTGACGGAGATAACACTCCCAGCTGCCCACCTGACGGAGATAACACGCCCAGCTGCCACTGACGGAGATAACACTCACCTGACGGAGATAACACTCCCAGCTGCCCACCTGACGGAGATACACTCCCAGCTGCCCACCTGACGAAAATAACACGCCCAGCTGCCCACTTGACGGAGATAACACGCCCAGCTGCCCACATGACGAAGATAACACCCCCAGCTGCCCACCTGATGAAGATAACACGCCCAGCTGCCCACCTGACAAAAATAACACGCCCAGCCGCCCACCAACCTGTGTGTCGTCAGTCACAAAGAATAATGCAAATGAGAAGTGAACAACCGGAAGCAGAAGATAACCATAATTGAACAAAAATTATCCAGCAAAATCAATTTGGAAGAGCGGTGAACTTAAGTGAATGTCACAGTGAAGAGATGCTCCTGGGAAAAGTGTTCCCGAGTCTGCCATATGTTTATGACCGCCGACGGGCGACACTTGAGCAACGCGAGACCATTTAAGCGTTTGACAGCTCTTAAACAGAGGTTACTTCCTGAATCGATTTTCTCTACCATTTATGACTTGACGGACTTCAAACACGGTGTCACTAGATACTCAATACCCCTATGCGATTTACTTAGTGGTTGTCTGTCTGTCTGTCTGTCTGTCTGTCTGTCTGTCTGTCTGTCTGTCTGTCTGTCTGTCTGTCTGTCTGTCTGTCTGTCTGTGTATCTGGCATTCATAGTTTGAAATGTCCTGAATGACTTTTTGTTCAGATTCCTAAGGGCAATTCATATTTTGAGCAGCCATCATATGAAGCAGATGTTGTTGGTTATTATACATAAAGTTAGGCACGCTTTATTTTAGGATCATATATTTATTCTTATGTGTTTTCTGGTTTGTATTTCATTTTGGAATTATGTTTTGTGGAGCTTGGTTTTCCTCTAATTGATGAAAGCTTTTGGACCAACAGCTGTAGGAGTAGGGCGTATACTCTTGAAGTAAACGTAGTAAATGAACAAATCCAAAAGGGCCGTGACGAGGATTCGAACCTACGTCCGAGATCATCCCAGACGCTGCCATAATCGACTGAGCTACGACATGGTCAAAATCGTAGTAATATTTTGGGTCTTCTAACGTTTCGAACCTATACCACACCCTGGCGGCTTGCTGATGCGATCCAATGGTTAGTTGTTCTATGCTCAGGAGTTCATGGAGCTCTTGGATAGTGTGGACAGTGATTTTCGGCTCTTCTTAGTGCCTTGATTTGCGTTGTGTAGTTTAGCATGCTAGTTTTCCTTTAAGGCATATAGGGTACTTGAGATGCAGCCACCCTAAAGCCTTGTATAACTGCAGTTTTATATTCATATTAAGGTTACGGAATCTCCTTAGTTTGCCTAAGCTAGGTTTTGCTTCAAGCTGGCATAATAATATTTTTTTTATCTCTGTTCACTTAATATTGTCTCATTATTTTGCTTGTATTCGTATGTTGAATTGGGCGGTTGTCAAGGGAAAAACTGGCCCTTTTTGCATTGTGTATTATTTGCGTCTTTTGCTTCTGGTGCTTATTTGCAATTGCTTAAAATTGTTTATGAATTCCGTTACTACTTTGAATATGTTGAGCGTCCTTTGTTGGCAGATTTGTTTAGTTACAGTGTTTGCGTATGTGATGTAGTGTTTTTATATAAGATGTATTATATATATATATATATATATATATATATATATATATATATATATATATATATATATATATATATATATATATATGTGTGTGTGTGTGTGTGTATATTGTCACGGTAATCTCTCAAGGAAGAGATTCGGCCTGCTCCATCATCACCTATACTATCATATCACGAATATATATTCAAGTACTGCAGTCACAACAACAACAACAACTACTTTCCGGACGTCTAGACAGTACCACCGATATACCCCCTACACCACTGCCTGTCACCCCACCTCACCTGGGTCGCTGGGAAGCTCACGCCATCGGCCAAAACAAGCAGTTAAAGTGAGCCGGTTCATAGTTACCCACGACTACCAGCGCCACCTGCACGGCCGTCGTCATATGTATATATAGGGCTACCTAGCCCATAAAAAATTCAGAATACTCCTGAGTGCTCAACTGAGTAGACCTGTTGACATACCGCGGTGTGGTAACAGAGTTATTCAGTTGACTCACAGTATTCTAGCACCATATTTTATTTGCACATTAACGTAATGTAAATTTGATTGTTCATCCTGTTTGTTTTGCACACTTTGTATTAGAGCCAAGTCTCAGTTACCTAGCAGTAAAATAGGTACCTGGGTGTTAGTCAGCTGTCACGGCTGCTTCCTGGGGTGGAGGCCTGGTCGAGGACCGGGCCGCGGGACATAAAAACCCCTGAAATCATCTAAGATAACCTCAAGATATCTGCTCCATGAATAGATAAGTCAACACCCATATCAGAAGATATTTAGAAAAACGGTATAACAGAGAACAACAACCACAACAGCAGACAACCACTCTCATAAAACTCTATTACAAATCCACTTTGAGCTCACAGTGTGAAACAGAAGGATGAATAAATACAAATTATAATTTTAAATGGAGTTAAACCGACAGTCCCCGGACGGAAGACTGAAATTCATTATTACTTCAAAATGAAAAAAATTACTGCTAATTTAATACTCTCCCTCTTGTCTCACGCTTTGCAAAATCACTCATGGTTGGCCTCCACTCCCCCCCTTCCCCCTTGCATCACCCCACCTCCACATGCTTTCACTATCCTCTCCCTTGCTTCACTTCTCACAATTATCTCTTCCGTCTCTACCCCTTCCTTCCCTTATTTCTCTCATAAGTCTTGTCTTTCTCCCATCTTTTAATCACCCGCACTCCTCCTGAGTCGCCCCCACCCTTGTCACAGATCCCTCCCTCTTCCCTCTTTCTGTCCTCACCAGCTCCTCCCATTCGTCGACTGGTCATCAGTAACGATCATTCCAGTTAACGAGACAGTTAATCGAACCTTTCACAAATAAAGTCACAAAAGCACAGTGACCATGAAATTGGAGATGAGGAGACGAGAAGTAGGAAACAGCGAGGGATAGAGAAAGGGAGAGAAAGAGAGGGAAAGGGAGAGAGGGAAAGGAAGAGAGGGGGGCAGGACGCATCAAATTCGCGACCGTTTAAGCAAAATGTTCAACAGGGCATAAAAACGGGGGTACGTCACTATCTCTAATGTCCTTAAATGACTGCAGTCCCCTAATAGGAGCGGGGGATCATATAAAGTGGAGGGTCGCCACCAAAAAAGCCATTCACCTTAATTGGGAGATATTTAGCCTGAAGCACAGGTATAGCCACCTACGCCTTCATCCGAGCGGTGCGTCGAAAAGTTTTAGACATTCCTGAGAAATGTGCAAGTTAAATAAAAAAAGGCAAATTATTGACTCCTTTAATGTATGGTCTTTATTGGCTGAAAAGTTATAGAAGTTTTATTTACTTGGGTAAATCTCTAGTTCTTTTGGTCATGTTTTCGGTTGAAAGTGACACACGTGTTGTCTTACTGTGGGAGGCATGTGGGAGTGACGCACGTGTTGTGTTACTGTGGAGGCATGTGGGAGTGGAACACACACACACGTGTTGTCTTACTGTGGGAGGCATGTGGGAGTGACACACACGTGTTGTGTTACTGTGGGAGGCATTGGGAGTGACACACACGTGTTGTGTTACTGTGGGAGGCATGTGGGAGTGACACACGTGTTGTGTTACTGTGGGAGGCATGTGGGAGTGACACACGTGTTGTGTTACTGTGGGAGGCATGTGGGGAGTGACGCACGTGTTGTGTTACTGTGGGAGGCATGTGGGAGTGACGCACGTGTTGTGTTACTGTGGGAGGCATGTGGGGAGTGACGCACGTGTTGTGTTACTGTGGGAGGCATGTGGGAGTGACACACGTGTTGTGTTAGTGTGGGGGGGGGGGGAGGCGGGTGAGTAGTACGTGCTTGCTTGTTTGTGTGCTTCGTTGGTTCATTTTCTCTCTAACTTGTTTTGTGATAATTTCGAACCATTAATCTTCCAGCCAAATGTTATCTTGGTTCATGTTCTCCTGTCTGTCTGTCGTCTGTCTGCCTCTGTTTGTATGCATACTGTCTGCATACAGATTGCGCCTCTCTCTCTCTCTCTCTCTCTCTCTCTCTCTCTCTCTCTCTCTCTCCTCTCCTCTCTCCTCTCCTCCTCGTCTCTCTCTTCCCTCCTCTCTCTCCCATCTCTCTCTCTCTCCTTCATTGCCCTGACTCCCTTGCAACAGGCTGAGTTGCAAGGGGTGCATCACATGCAGTTAGAAATGGTCCCCCTCCCTGCATTGTCTAGCGGCGAGGGGCAACCACCGGAGAACAACGATGCAATTCGCTAATTATGTCACTTTTTACGCTACAGGGTGAGGGGGGGTGGAATTGAGGGGAATTAGGTGATATTTTTTACGGCCTATTCTTTGGCCTAATACCCGGGTTCGAGCGATAGGCTATAATCTCTTCTCCTGAGCGCTGGACCTCACTGCGGGGAGGAGTGAGGCGCTGTGTGGCTCCGATTTTATTTGTTGATTCCTTTTTACCTCTTTCGGTGCAGCGAGGCTTTGTTTGATATTGATTCTCTGTTTAAGAGCTGGATCTCCTCTGGGGTTTTTCCTGATGAGTGTATTGTCGCTCCCATTGGTGTGGCTTGTGGCTTGTCTCTCTCCTGGTGGTGGTTTGTGACTGATCCCTTGCCTGGTGGTGGCTCTCATCTCGCGATATCCATCACGGTGTACCTACTCTTGCCTACATGAGAATTAATTAGCCACCTTAAATTAT
>WNGS01166226.1:17089041-17135497 GCA_020271785.1 Procambarus virginalis | reverse complement strand
AGCGTAAGAGGGTAGGAAAATGGAATGGAACTAAAGGAGCAGGTTGTAGAGTGAACTACATTCATAATTTCAAAATAGATTTGATAGAGAATGCATGCGCCATTGAATAGATAAACATAGGGTCGTTGGAAAGGCGGGGACCAAGGCTAAACCTTGCTCCTACAGACAACATTGAGTACAACACACCCACCACACACCACATACACACACCCATCACACACACACCACACACACACACACACACACACCCCACACACACGAGCACACACACACATCCCACAATTCACACACACACACAACACACACACCCACACACACACCACACACACACACACCACACACACACCACACACACACACACGACAGAGAATAGTCATTATATTAAACTAAACAAAAAATATAATGTGGGCTTGGGAGTTAACATCAAACATAAGATACATCTAGCGGAGTACACACTCCTCTCTCGTTGCCCTCACCTTTCCCTCTCTCCATGCCCCCATCCTTACCGGAAAGAAAACACTGATTAGGATTTGGACTATCTAATGCAATTGTTAGAAACATACAAATTAAATAATTCAGATTTAGAAAACTAAGAAATGCCCAGAACCTGAAGGTGCAGTATTAAAAGCAATGACATTTTGTATAATAGGTATTTGTATAGTTAGCACAGTAACCAGACCAGGCAATGTGATGTAGTCAATTGCGCGAATTGCCTTGGCTATAGACACATCTGGCAGTTATGAGGTTCAGCCACTACATGAACACCAGATTGCAAACTCTGCGTCAAACTTTAATCATTCACTAGTAACACTACATTACTGAATGTGAAACCGTAAAAGATTTTAGACCTCCTGGCCTATTGTACCGCCAACTCTGTAACGATTTCATTGAATCTGGTGTATTGGACGACATCCTAACTATTTATCCAAATTTTTCTAGTCCATTTTAAGATGAAGAACAATTTATTTACATATTTTATAAGTGCATCTTATGACCCATCCCTGCCCTTGTGTGGCATGTGCACAATAGAAAGTTGATTTTATATTTTAAAATTAAAATAATGATTATAACCATGATATATATATATATAGATATATATATTATATATATATTATATATATATATATATATATATATATATATATATATATATATATATGTGCTCAGCTACAGTTTAGATTCTATTGTCTTGTGTTGACTCTGGACCTTGTGACAGTGAACCACAATGTTCCCTCAGCTTTAATAAGACTTGATTGAATCCTCAGAAAGGCAAATTGTAATTAATTCTGTCAATAGAGAGTTAATAATATAAACTTACCCTCTTTCCCTGCCCTCATCCTTTCCTTCTCTCCCTGCCCTCAACTTTCCCTTCTCTCACTTCCCCCCCGCTCCTATCGCCAGCCTTCCTCCATCTTCCAGCAACATGTCCCCTCTCTCCCTTTCCCCTACTTTCCCTTTTATCCCTGTCCTCAACCTTCTCTTCTCTCCATGTCCTCAACCGTCTCTCTCCGTGCCCTCAGTTTCCCCTTTCCCCTACCCTCTCCACCTCTCTCTGTCCTGCCCTCTGTTCCTCGCCTCTCCTACCCATCTTTCTCTTCATTAATACAGTTTCCGCTCCTCAGATCCCATTTCCTCCCTACCGTTTCTTTCCTCTGCTCGTTCCCCTCCCCCATCTCAGTCTTTCTCCCTCCCGTCTATTCCTTTCCAATCCATCCCTACATTTTAATCACACTCCGTTCCACCCTCTCTCTGTTTCATTCTTCCGTTCCTTTCCGCCCTCCCGTTCACCCGCCCCCCCCCCCCCCCTACCGTTCCATACCCCTCCTTCTCGTCCTACGTACCAACAAGCTCCTGACAATGGCGAATCGAGAGAGAATCTGCGTCCTCTTCATTGTCATTGGTCCGGCTTTGTCTGAGGCAACGACATCCTCCTTCCCCCTTTGACTCCCCCCCCTCCTCTTTGCTTTTCCCCTCCCCTCTCCACAGCCTTCCTTCCTTTCTTTCCTACCAATGCTGGTTTTCACATCACTGTACAAAAAAAACTTTCTAACATATCTATGATTATTTGATTGTCAAGCGTCCATTCCTGCCTTCTCGTTTTATTAGACTTCATTGTGAACATATATTTTTCCTCTTTGTCAATCCATTAAGTAATCTGTAAATCTCTATCGTGTCCCACCTCTCTCTCTCTCTCTCTCTCTCTCTCTCTCTCTCTCTCTCTCTCTCTCTCTCTCTCTCTCTCTTCTTAGTGTCCTCAAAACTAGTTCTTTCAGTTTGTCTTAATATGTCATCTCTCGCAGTTCCGAAACGGGCCTCGTTACAAATTCTGAATCATTTATAGTTTTCTTAATTGTTTCCTTAAGATGGGGTCCCCACGAAGGGGTGGAATACTCTAGAATTGGTCTCACGAATGCGGTGTAAAGAGATATAAATGACTTTTTTGGGTTCATGAATGATGTTCTGATTTGCCATTGTAGAATTGGGTGTAGATGTTATTCTATTCATGTGTACCCCGGGGTTAGACTTACTGTTATGTCCACTACACTGTATTTTCTCTAATAGTAAGAGGAGTGTAATTTTCCTTCATTGTGTACCATACTTCTGGTCTCCTAGCACCTGTGACTATTGCTATCATCTTACACTTGCTTGTGTTGAACTCTAATTGCCATTTCTTGGACTAACTCTGCAACTTGAGTAGGACATCTTTATGTGTGTGTTCGTGCGCGTGCGTGTATAGTCAAAATCTTATAGACAACGCGAGATCAAACGGCAACCAGTGATGGCTTATAATTATATCGACTGGTGATGAACTGGTCAATATGGTTCACTAACTTTGGTAGATTGCTTTAATAGCTTAGTAATTAAGGTCTGTTGAATGGGAGAAGGGTTACAGAGGGAGCACCTGTCGCTGTGTGCGTGTGCTCACATAGCTGCGACCCTCTGTTTATGCAACCAAACTGATACGTGTGCGTGTATTTGCTATTTGTGCCTGCAAGATTGAGGTGGACCCCGCCTTCTTGCCGCCGGTTTTCTAATGTACCTTTCTGACCTATTTTTCCATCTCAAGTGTGCTGCATACATCTCTAACACGCACAGACATCCCCAGGATGTAGCTCGTAGCAACTGTCTAACTCTCAGGAACAGTTACTACTTGGTGAACAGCGGCATCATGTCAAAGAAACTCTGCCCATTTGTTTCCGCCTCGGACTTGAATTGACCCCGGGACCTTCGGACTACGACCCCCGAGCTCTGTCTGCTCTATCAGGCAATATTTACCAGTGAGTATTATATGTCAAGCTTGCTATCTTTAACCAGAAATAGTTCAAAGGGAACGGTCACCGTTGATTGAGAGTTGAGTTTGATATTTCTATTTTGTACCTCAGTAAAAAAAAAAGTCGAAGTGGAAATAAGTTTCTTTAAACCTGACTCACATAGGAATTTTTCCACGAATTTCCCTCTTTATTGGGTATCCTTATTTTTCCAAGACGATTTACAGTGATTATTGAATAACAGCTAAGAATTAATAATATAATAGTAGGCATCCATCAGTCTCAGAAGACTATGGAGTTGTGCTCTGGTTGTCGGTCTGGAGAGGCCTCTCCAGGGCGCAAACCCAAGGGTAGGTTGATACGGAGGAGAAGCTGTTACCCAGGCAGCAGGTTCCCCCCCCCCCCTCTCCACGGCGCCGAAAGTCTCCAATGGAAGGGCAAACACCAATATGATTAGTTCCAGCGCCGTCGATGGAACCATATAATATATATACTGAGTTAATGATATCGATGACACTGACGGTTATGGTTGATGATACTGATGACAATGATGGTAATTGATGATACAGATGACAATGATGGCATAGTTAAGGATTTTGTTGACAATGATGGTTTAGCACGTGATGAGAAGCATGATGAGAGAACTATGATATGGTAGTTATGTGGATGTCATGATATGACGATGATAATGATGTAATCATAGTGACATGATGATAATATGATGATAATTATGTGTTGATATTATTGATATGATGATAATGATGTGACAATGTGATGATAATAATACCTAGATGGTGAAAATTTGATGATTATAAAAAGGTGATGGTTATGATATGATAATGTGATGGTAATTATATGATAATATGATGATAATATGATAAAATTAATACAGGCAATAATAATGATTAACAAGTCTTGGGACAGTGAGATGTAATTTGTCGTAGAAATCCGGGTACAAAACGAGCTTAATCAAGAGCTTAGTCTTGTAGATAGTAAATTCCTGAGCAGAAAACTCTTTATAAAACAGAACAAGAGGTCGAGGCCTTAAGCTCCCGCCTCCTTCTGGCTCCTACTTTTAACCCTTTTAGGACCCTGCATAAATTTGGATAATGTTTTGATAAGCCCATTGCAGGATTCCGGCCACCGCTTAATTTCCTATCCGTTAACCGGACCGCCGCCAGTAAACGCAATTCGCTTATTGGATTTCCTCTTCTCCGTTTTCTGCCCCCCGGTTGAAATTTCCCGCCAAATTGGAGGCCTCTGGCGAGACGCTTGCCTTCTCTGGCTTTTGAAATTAAACTGTTAGTCTCTTAATCCCGCTCTCTTCAGTATCCCCCCCCCATCGATTTTCAAGTCATTTCGTGTTGTTTCTTCTTAATTTTTACTAAATTTGCACAATTACCTAAATAAGCGTCTTAAGACTGTCATGAAAATGTCGCCTTTTTATAGGTTTAGAATTAGTATTCCCCCAATTAAACCGTCAAGCGCGGTTACCACAGTTTCCCGTCCAAACACAAAATTTGACGAAGATTTTGAAATTTCCCGCCAACTTCTCATTCCCGCGCTGTCAAAACTCTGGCCAGTCTTGCCTTCCCGCGCTCTCCAACTTCTTCCCTGCCTCCATCACCGACGGCAGTTTTCCCTAATGTCCGCCAATTTCTCGGTTAGCATTTTTGCCGAGTTTCATATTAGCGTAATAAGAGGAGGGGTCCCGCCTCGTTCTGCTGGTATTAATTGATCATTCTGCCCCGACTAATTGCATTATTGGCAGCAATTAAAGGGACCATCCCCGCAAGAAAAATTTTAACCTCCCAGGGGACTCAATCCTCAGGAGTTTTTAAGAGAGTTTGATGATCGCAGGCGGAGATGAGGACGAGAATGGCTATTTTTATTCGTTGTTTTCCCTCTGACATTGAATATTTTGCTAGATTTATGACATATGGAATACCAACGGTGGATTTTATTACCACTGCAGAAACAAATTCGTTTCACCCATATTACATATGCATAGTATCATATAGTATATGTGATATACATAATATTATACATATATATTATATATACACAACGACGTGCATAACAAATGATGCAATTGCATAATTTTGTGTAGGTAATCAACATATACTATGAACAAGTTTGATATGTAAATACTTAGATTGTTATATTATTTGAATTAAATTGCTAACATACTGGTTCCTAGCTGCGATCATACTGTCCCCTAGCAACAATCATACTGACCTTTAGTAGGTATCATGCTACCCACCACTAGCAATCATGCTAGCCACCATCTGTGATCATATTTGCCCCAAACAACGATCATACTGATTTTTTTTAATGTAACTGTGATTGCCCATTTTGTTTGTCATCAGATGTGTTATGTACGTTATTGTTATGTTCACTTGTGTTACTGTGCATTCTGTTTTAACTAGTATTGCTGTGTTCACTGTAGTCATTGTGTTACCAGGTGTTAATGTGTACAATGATGTGATAGTACCATACTGACCTCAGAGTCCTGTGGCAGTGAATATAATGAGCATCTTCACTGAATTGTGGCCGTGCAGCCAGTCCTCTCGAGCGTTCACAGCGTCACTAAATTGATGTACTAAACTGCCCGAACCTAACCTAACCGAGAACGCACTAACAGAAGAGGGGGGACATCTCAATTCTGCGAGCCGCTATGACATTTAGTACGTCGGTTTTTAGCCTTAGGAAATTTATACGTCAAAATGAGTTGAACGATTCCAGAATTTTTACTGCCTTGTGGCAGTGATCAGGATTTTTCGATACTATAGGACAAAACTAATTACTTCCATAAGGGTGAATTCTGTATACTAATGTATCAGAAGAGATGCTATAATATATTTAGAGGCCAAAAGACAGTTCCTACCATCAACTCTAGTCTGCTTGACCCTCAGGAGACATAGGCCTTGGCAAAGCACAGATCCGTTTTTGTTAATTACCGATATGATGTTCCAAGTCTATCTCAGGAGGTCAGTTAGAAGAGAGGCGGCAATGGACACCATCTATACTGATTTGATCAACAACCGATTGGACTATACATATGGTTTCCGACGATGTGTGAAAGGAGGTAGGATCCCGCTCTCTGTGAAGCCACGATCATCTCTCGCCATCAAGATGGGAGATCGAGGGAGAATATAATCTATATGTTATGTAAAGTATACCTGGAGTTCTTATCCTGATGATTAGCTAACATGGCAATATATGCAGTGAAACTTAAAATATCATTCACGTGCTACTGCTCTAGTGTGCCAACACCTGGAGTGTGTACCTGTGCAGGTATGGGTACCGGTACACGGTGTAGGACCTTCTGCAAACTTATAATTCCTTTCCAGTCTACATGTAATACCTCTTCTGTGTACCCGCATTATTCTGCATATCTCTAATACCTCTAGTTGTACCTATAATACATCTTCTTACCTCCATAGCACCTCTAATACACCCTGTACCAGTAATTCCTCTCCCTGAACCTGTAATACCTCTCTAACCTTCGTCAGATTTAGATGACTAACAAAGAAATGGGTTAGAAGATCACAAGCTGCCGCTCCGTCGTTAAAACAATGTAGATCACCCTTCATCCCGTCAGTAGTGACACCCTGACCGAACTGCCACAACGTCGAGGGAACCCCACAGTATCATCCCGGCTCCAGCGAAGAATGGCAGTCGAACATTTGTTCTTGGTAATTCATGGTGATTTGCCAGCCCGTCTTCCCATATAATTGTACGTGTACCAAGACGGACCAACAACGTCATCTGTTCTCACACCACAACTGTCTCGGGGACGATAAAGTGTTTCCAGATGTGTATAATTAAACACCAACAACAGAGTGTTTGCTGCCACCCGTTGGGAGGGACTGTTAAGTGAGTAATTTGTATTGAGGCCATTTTTATTTGTTGTGTCATTATTCTCATTAATAATATTACGTTTTGATTTTTTTTTCTTTTATACAAAATAAAAAGTTAACAAAATTTGTGTTAATAATTCTTTGTTTTGTTAATAATTAATTACATTACCAAAATTTGTGTTAATTCTCCTGTTGTTGGACTCCTGCAACAGGAGGAGTGACTTGATAAGGAGAGGAGAGCGGAGTCAAGGCAGTGGAATATAAGAAATTCTAGGAAGGGAATAAAGTTTTTTCCAGCAATATTCATTCATTGGCCTAGGCCTCTGGAGGACGGTATTGACGTGCAAACGGAAAAGTAACGTCAACTTTCTGTCACGAGCAATGCTTTCTTTTGTCATGTTAGGGGTTGAAATCATAGGGTTGGCTGGATCTTCCAAAACAATGGTTTCTTCCTCACTTCTCTACAGACGCCGTCTTGTTGAATCGGCTTTCCATCACAATATGATTAATATGAACCGTTCTCTTGGCTTTGATGTGGTTTACTCTGGCATTTCTCAGCACTTAGATACAGTTCTTATCTTAGCATGCGTAATCTGAACACAGAGGGACAAACAACGATCTCTTTCACATATTTTCCTTTTCCAGTTCTTCTTCCCTTTTCTGCTTACTTGGTTTAGCTGCCATTGGGCCCTATACAGTTACCTTTATTTATAGATTATGATAGTTCGGTTTTATGCTTTGCCTCGCCGCTTTCCGCTTACCTTGTCCCTTACATCCTTAACCTTAGCCTCCTTTCCCCTCACCTCCTTCGCCTCCGGTTCCCCTCATCTTCCGTCTTGCTCTATATTGACTCTCCAACTATTTCCCACTTCCATTTAAAACTTTGGCCCAAATATCACAGTAACAAGGTTATCGCGAATAACCAAACTCAATTACGGGCTCACTATAGCCCGTGCTACATCGACATTTCGTTCTGAGTAGTTAAATTTAAAGCAACAACAATCCATACCTCGTCATTTATGGGGCTACTCATGCCCGTGCCACCTCTTGAGTGGTTTAAACTTCACCAATCAATCAATTCCTCGTCACGACTTGTTAAAGTCCAGGACGGTCACTTTCATGTATTTTCATGTCTGGGTTACAATATTATTGTTGTTAGTAGTAGTATTTCAGTTATTATGAATGCACTTTTGCATGTAAATTTATATAAAGTTTTTGTTTTCCTTATTGTTCAATTTACGGTTAATACAAAAAATAATTGGAAATAGTTTGGCTCTTATCTCCCAACGCCCAGGCTAGCACGGGGAAAATAATCAATAGCAAACTAACAATTTACTGCTATTATAACTTTATCTTAACTATCAAACCACCCAATCAACCCTCCTATACTTGTTTGCTCATAACATAAGGTAATTGATCACCATATTTGTTCGCCAATTAACCAATAATTCAGGGTAAACAGAGTTGTCTTCGCCAAATATCTTAGTTACTAACGCGATAATTGCCTTCCAGAAATAATTATAAAACTAAACACGAATATAGCGTTCCAGAATTATAGTTATTATCATAAATTTATTTTTAGGAGGGGAAAAAAAGGGTAAAACTTATGCTTCTGAAGGAGTTGCTTTAACAAACTCGTGTGTGTTACATATGCATTTGTGTATATGAATAGTTGTACATTGGCAGCAGGTTGGATTAGGTAGTGTGGGGAAGACGTTATCAAGTAAGGGAACGAGTAAATCTTAACGTAGTAAAGCAACAAGCCACAATAGCTCCGGACCTCCCCATTATCTGGAGGTGGATTAGGTGGTTATAAATAGGAGCTGCCTCGTATGGGCCAATAGGCCATCTGCAGTTACCTTTGTTCTTATTTTCTTATCAAGTAAGCCGAAGCAAAGTTCGAAGTGCGGAAGAACAACACGACACAGCAGGAAGGGAAACTAAGAGACACAAATGAATCACAGAGATGTCAACAGCAATCTCAGCGTGAGAATCGTAATCCAGTGGAATAGATGATGCTTTTAATGGAAACTTATATTTAATAATGTGTATTAAGATCAGAAAAGCGAGAGAACAGTCAAACAGTCATTAGTAACACTCAACACAGCATGGTGAACACGTGAAGAAATTTCTAACTTACATTAAGCGTATAACTCATACCTATTCACAGTCACCTATTTATTTTTATTCCTGACTGTACACATCAGGGAATAAGTTAAAAGAAAATAAACATTATACAAAAAATTTACAAAAACTTTTAGTCAACACAAGCAACGAGCAACTATACTGTGGATTGGTCTATGGATAAACAGTATAACTGGTCTGAAGTGTCATCCACATTGGAAGCGTGAATGACAATTTATATGACGCGGGCGTGGATCATTAATTCCTCTGAGCTTCAGTAGTAGTCAGGTAAAGTCGAAAACTCCAGTTTGGCAGCAGTAGGATGCTGCTTCTGGAAACTTTCCTTATTAAGACCACTCAATAGCTGGGTTGGTAGAGCTTCAGCCTCACACGCGTGCGGTCCACGGTTCGAGTCTCCTAGAGCCCAGGTGAATGGAATAGAGTATAACTGGTTACCGAAGTCGTGTTATTTTTTATTTTGAGTCAATTTGATTTAGACGCGATGAGGGAGGAACTGAGCGCGGATACTGAGAAAAAAACCCACAAATATTGTGATTTTTTTTAATTAAATGTTATGCTTGTTTGGACGCTAATCATAGATGATTAACTGCCCAATTGTCTTCTATGATAATGGTTTTATTTCTGGTTTATTGTAAGGGATTTTTCTCCATCTTTCTTGCTCTTTTCCCCCGTTGTTCTTACGATTATTTGTATTTTAATTGTTCAAATTATATTTTTCTAATTGAATTTCATGCATGTTTGCCTATACCTGATCACACCTACACACGCTTGCGCGTGCGTGCGTGCGCGCGCGCACACACACATACACACATACTGCAGACACAAATAGGTGAGTACACACACACACACACACACACACACACACACACACACACACACACACCACACACACACACACACACACACACACACACACTGCAGACACAAATAGGTGAGTACACACACAAACATACACACACACGCACACTTATACACACGTTCGATTCTCGGCCTAGACGAAAAATTGGAAGATTCTTTCAGCTAACACCTCTGTTAACCTAGCAACAAATAGGTACCGACAGTCAGCGTTTTCGGACTGTGCTAGGGATGTGGTGTGTGAGAGAAATGTATGTAGTATACTATATATTGCAAAAGTAGGTCGGGAGTCGGGACAGTAGACAATCGACGGTTAGAAAAGAGGTGTTCAAGAGTTAACAACTTGATCCTGCAGGCATAAACAGTAAATAAAAGTAACAATATATAAGCATTCACAGAACACAAAACACCATCACACACCATTATTTTTAATAAAAGGCTTGAGACAGGAAATCTCTCAGAAGTCTGACAAAAGGCAAACGTAGTTCTAATATTCAAAAGGGGATAAACAAGAGGCACTAAATTACAGATTGCTGTCACTGACAAGCATTTCATGTAAAGTGCTGGAGAAAGTAATAAGGATTAGAATGATGGTGCATCTGGAGATGACCAACTATATGGTAAAAGGTCATTGTGGATTTAGAAAGGGAAAATCGTGCCAGAAAAATTTCAGAAAAAGTTCAACAACAGGGTTACTAAAGACAGAAAAAAGATAGCTAGGTACACTTTATTTTCCTAGATTGTCAAAATGCATTTGACAATGTTACATATAGAAAGCTGGTGAACAATATGGAAAAGCAGGATGGTATAACTGACAAAAACAATGACCTGGAAACAGGAGTATCTGACGGACAAAAAGAAAAGAGTTTCAAGCTGGAGGAATGTAAACAGTGGGATCCCACGAGACTTGGTCTTTGGACCACTGGTGTTCCCTATTTATGGGAACGACCTTCCAGAGTGAGGTCGTACATGTCAACTTTTGCAGGTGATGCAAAGATGATGAGGAATGTAAAAACAGAGGAGGATTGCAGGAAGTTACTGGAGGACCTTGACAAACTCTAGGATTGGACAAACAAATGATTTTTGTTATTATTTCCCAACAAGTGTAAGGTAATGAAGATGAGAAAGCGAAAGAGGAGACCTGGAAACAACTACACCATAAGGGGAAGGCAACTACAGAAATAAAAAACAGTAAAAGATTTGGGAGTAAATATAATTCCAACACTAACACCGGAGGCATATATAAACATACTAACATCGGCAGCATATGAGACGCCGACATAAAATACACCTCATTTAAAAACATAAATCACGTATCCTTCAAGGCTATCTACACAACATTTGTTAGACCAATATTGGATTATGCAGCACCCGCATGGATTCGGCACCTTGTGAAGAATGTAACCAAAACTGAAAAAGCACAAAGGTTTCCTGCAAGACTGGTACCAGAGTTAAGAAGCTTAAACTTCTTGGCTTGTGGAACTAAATCTTACAACCCCAGATGATAGAAGAAATAGATGAAATATGATCACAACAAACAACATTCTAAGGAGAGTAAACATGGTTTTCAAGGGCAGCGTCTTCAATTTGAGAGAAAGACAAGAGGACACGGATGGAAGCTGAAACACAGATGAGCTGAAGGAATAGAAGAAAATACTCATACCCTTTGTGAGTAGTCAACAAATGGAATGCACTGAAGAAGGTTGTGGATGCCACCTCCATCCACAACTTTAAGGCATGATTCGACAAAGAATCTGAACGTCAAAATAGTTATATTGTAACGCAACAGGTACAGCAAGACTAGATGGAAGGGGGGGGGGGGCATAAAGAGTTAAGCCTCAACTCATGACATAAACACTCACACCATCTCTGAAACTCACACACGCTTACAAGCCAAATGCTCTCCATTTTCTAAACACCCAATGGGTCCAGCAGCAAACAAACCTTCTCCCTAAGAATGTTGTTCCTCTTATTCTTCTGCATTCTTATATATCTCAACATGCAGTTCACCCATCTTGAAAGATGGTCAGAAAGATGTACAGTATTTCATATACTCAAATTTGTCTTTACTTTAACTTTTTCTACCTTTCCAGATCAAATCATTGGTATTGAAAAAATAGAATCTCGGCGATTTGTGGGAAATACAAGTGTACAGACCGACACTAATGCCACAGATGTCTGGTTTCATATTGTTGATGCCAATATTCATATTGATACATCCCCTGTTGTGGATGTAACTATGTACTTTTTGCTGGAGGGACCTTCTCCTCCTCTTGTGGGGCTGGTCGGGTATTTCATATTTCGTAGTTGTATTGTGTATCACAAAGGAGTCAATAACACCCACTAATACAGATGAGGGCTGCCAACATGCACGCAGGCTCTTCCCGGCCCTAACCGTCAATGGTGTTACAACACAGTTCACTTACAGGTGTGTGAACGAATTGTATATTCAGAGCATAATAATGAACTACAAATATCTACCTCAGTTTACAGTCATGCAATTTTTACACAGCAAACAGCTAGACACGGACACAGGCACAGCAGACACGGATAAACAGTCATAAACAGACACTGACAGACAGGTAAAGGCAGACAATGACAGACAGGTAAAGGCAGACACTGACAGACAAGCACAAGTAGACATGAGACAAGTAGACACCGGCGGACGTGGACAAACCAGACAAGCAAAAACAGACGAAAACAACCACAGGCTGACACATACACATCAAACTCGATCAGACAAGCAGACAAAAAAAAACACGGACAGACACAGACGCGTGCTTCAACATGCCGGAATGTGTTAAATTTCAGTCATAAACGAACTAAAAACATCTCCGTGGCATCACCGGGAATATTCAGCAAATGAATTTTCTTAACTCAGTATGACCTCTCCTCCTCCTCCACGGCACCCCCTCCTCCCCCCATTCCAACCATCCTCTCACGGACACGCGGTGACGTTTAGGACTGTGACCTCTGACCCCGCGACGCCCTATCATGATGAAATAAAGGCCTAAATGACAGGTTATTTGGAGACAAGTTCCCCCGCCCCTCCTCTTAGACATGACACTGTACATAGCGACTGTACTCTCTCATTTGGGGGCTACGTCCAAGGCCCAAGTTCGGGATTTTTGTAATATCTTTAAAGCGGAAATTGTAGGGCTGTTCACTTAAGAGCATTTATCTTAATGGCAGGATTTTGGTTCCTAGATTGTAAAGGAGATGCAATTGGTATTTCTTAAGTATAGGTGTTGATTGGCGCCTGTGGTTGGGGGCACCTGGACCTTGGGGTGTCCTCGGGTATTTTTATTGTTGACCGAGATCAACGAGGGAGAAAATCGGAAATATTTGTATATATGGAATTCATTATATTTTCTCTTCTGAAGTTATTCGTTTTGGTGTTGTTGTTTAAANAATGCTTGGACCTGTGTGTGTATGCGTGCTCCGTGACAGCTTTTACCTCAATGTTATTTAAGGAACTCACAGTTCCTGCGACGGCGCTGGAACCAATCGTATTGACGTTTGCCTTTCCATTGGAGACTTTCGGCGCCGTGGAGAGGAGGGACCTGCTGCCTGGGTACAGCTTCTCCCCTGCATCAACCTACCCTGGCTTTGCGCCCTGGTGAGGCCACTCCAGACCGACAACCAGAGTGCAACTCCATAGTCTCCTGAGACTGATGGATGCCTACTACTATTTCAGGGTTCAGCTTCAGCTCTTGAGCCATTACCTTTCCACCTATCGGTCGTCTAATGCTCCGACAATAGGTTTCTTGTCATATCAGTTTTTTAAACGTAAATGTATGGATGTGGTATTTACTGTTTGCTGTTCGAATTCGTTAAATAGAAGACCTAAGTCATCACATCATGATCGAATGCTCGTCTGTGTGTTTGGCTTCCATCCTTGTCCTCTCGTTATTGTAACTGCTCTTCCTAAGCATACTGTCTCTAGTCTGTACCATCGATACCCTTGAGTATTTTTAGATCTGGTCATGTCTCATCTAGTTATGGCAACGTTCAAGTTTTATTACTTTCAGTTCCCTTAGTCTACCCCGAAGCACAGCGCACGCAATACTGGAAGATGTCTTCTAGCAAATCCATGTTCTTTCACAATATTTCTGTCCCAACCACTTAGGCTGGACGGTAGAGGGATGGTCTTGCTTCATGCAGGTCGGCGTTCAATCCCCGACCGTCCAAGTGGTTGGGCACAATTCCTTCCCCCCTTCATCCCATCTCATCCCAAACCCTTATCCTGATCCCTTCAAAGTCCTATGTATTCGTTTGGCGCTTTCTCCTGATAATTCCCTTCTCAAACTTTATTTTGTGCCAGCGCCACACCAGCACTGCCTGCCATAGAACTGGTCAGGTGTATGCTACAGAGAGCTCTCTGAAAGCGTCCCTGCCAGGGTTTGTAAAGTCCATCCGTAATGATCGCCATCTTGGCAAATATTGTTGATATCATCCTATTTATGTGTAGCACCGAAAAGGTCCGGTGATATTTCTACTCTCCGATCCTTTTCTGACCCACTGACCTTGATAACTTTCTGGTTTTCGTTCTATTGTATTCCTCTGTCCTCCTTACTTTTGTTCTTATAACATTGCATTCATCTGCACTCCAATGACCATTTGTTTGACTATACTTGCAATTTGAATCAGTTGTCCTGGAACTTCCAGCAGTCCACGTACGACTTGACTCCTCGTTGACTTTGCGTCGTCAGAAATGTCACAAATATGTCCAGTTCACCATCAACCGTGACTGTGCAGTAAAAAGAGTATTGGTTGAATACTAGCGACTAGCTTATTGTGCACCGCATTCTACAGATCCTTGTGGGACTCCACTACCGACATTCACAACATTCATATTTTCTACTTATTGTAACTGTTACAGTTTGTTAGATTACATTCCAGTTTAATACCCAACCAGTTACCCGGATTCTGATGTAGGAAAGTGTTAGATGCTGTAAATGTTTGTGTGTGAGTGTGTATGTGTGTGTAATTACTATTTGTATTTGCAGAATCAACCAGAATCACACACACCCAGGAAGCAGCCCGTAACAGCTGTCTAACTCCCAGATACCTATTTACTGCTAGGTGAACAAGTGCATCAGGGTGAAAAAAAACTCTACTCGTTTTTGTTTCCGCCGGTGCCGGAAAGCGGAGTGTTGACTCTCCGAATCGAATCCTAGACCTCCGGACTACGTATCCAGCGTGCTGTCCACTCAGCCACCAGCGCTCCATATGTGTGTGTGTGTGTGTGTGTGTGTGTGTGTGTGTGTGTGTGTGTGTGTGTGTGTGTGTGTGTGTGTGTGCGTGTGCATGCGTGCGTGCGTGTGAGCGCGCGCGCACTAAGACTCTACAAGGTAATAACTAATATGTAAATAATTCCACAGTTATAGTGTCTATATATCTGCTGCGCGAGCTCATTATATTTGTTCAAATATTCTTAATTATCGCCAGTTGCTATTCTTCTCCAGTCCCTCTCCTGTCTTCACGCTCCTATATACCTCCCTCACTCCTATTCCATATTCTTTAGTCCTCATCCTCCTCCTTCACTTGCATCTCCTCCTCCTCCTCCTCCTCCTCCTTTTCGCCTTCCTTCTAGTGCCGAGGGACAAAAGGTATAATTTTCATTACAAAGGAATAAGCAGCTTGGTTGGCGTTGAGGGGGGGGGGAGGGGATGGAGAAGGGGGGAGGGGAGGAGGGGGGAGGGGGAGGAGGGGGGAGGGGGAGGGGGGGAAGGTACGGCCGACGAGTCGAAACAGCCTCATTCATCATCATCTGGTCGGTCCTCGGCCTTAATAAGTCAAATGCTACGCCTTTTCTTATGCCATTTTTGCCCGCATCCTCCAGCTGCGTTGGAACTAGGATCCCTTGGTCAGGGATCGTCTCCCAGGGACGAGGGACCAGGACCCCTTGGTCGAGTATCGTCTCCCAGGGACGAGGGACCAGGACCCCTTGGTCGAGTATCGTCTCCCAGGGACGAGGGACCAGGACCCCCCCCCTTGGTTGGGGATCGTCTCCCAGGGACAAGGGACCAGGACTCCCCCTCCCCCTTGGTTGGGGATCGTCTCCCAGGGACAAGGGACCAGGACCCCCCCTCCCCCTTGGTTGGGGATCATTTACGTCCTAGAAAAAAAGTTCCCGGGCACGTTCCTGAACACTTGGATATCGAGGTTTCGATACATTTTCCTAACAAGAAATCGCCTTACTCCGGGTTGAACAGAAAGAATGGGTTGAGAGATGGGAGGGAAGGTAGATAAAGGCTCACTCACTACTCTCCACAAGAAGACTCTTCCCACTCTACCGAATTCGTTTATATATGACCCAACACAAAATGCTCTCTCTCTCTCCCTCCCTCAGCCCTCCACTCCGACCTACGCTGCCAGTGGGAAGCATATTCAGCAATACGTTACTACTACTACTACTACAACTACTACTTGCCCTCAACAACTATTGCCGCGCATGCAACTACCACAACCGCTCCGGCGTGCGAGGTCTGGAGCGGTCTAGCCTCGCTGCTACCCGACTGGAGCAAAAGAGACGAGAGAATGACCGAGTGTGTGTTAAGGGAAGAAAATTTTTAACCGATTGGAGGAGACTGTTGCTTTCAGGAGCATCTCCGAGAGATAATTTTTTTAAGTTGGATGAGAGGGAGCGTTTCAAACATTTGAAATATAAAACAAGTTAAGAACGCAGATACTGTTGACCAGAAATGCAGCGATGACAGTTTTCCATAATCATGGGCAGTTTGAAGGTTATGATAGTGTATCGGGAATAGCTTTGTCTGGGAGGGAAGCAAGTGGGAAGGGACTGATGATAAAAGAAGACTTTATGCAGGAGATCAATTTCTGCGGTGAAGAAGATCTCGATTGGAATAGCATTGGTGAAACAGTGATGTGAAAACAGCATTGGTAGAAAGAAAGGAAGGAAGGCTGTGGAGAGGGGAGGGGAAAAGCAAAGAGGAGGGGGGGGGTCCAAAGGGGGAAGGAGGATGTCGTTGCCTCAGACAAGCCGCGACCAATGAACAATGAAGAGGACGCAGATTCTCTCTCGATTCGCCATTGTCAGGAGCTTGTTGGTCAGTAGGACGAGAAGGAGGGGTATGGAACGGTAGGGGGGGGGAGGGTGAACGGGAGGGGAAAGGAACGGAAGAATGAAACAGAGAGAGGGTGGAAAGGAGTGTGATTAAAATGTAGGGATGGATTGGAAAGGAAAATAGACGGGAGGAGAAAGAATGAGATGGGGAGGGAACGAGAGAGGAAAGAAACGTAGGAGGAAATGGGATCTGAGGAGCGGAAACTGTATTAATGAAGAGAAAGATGGGTAAGGAGAGGCGAGGAACAAGAGGGCAGGACAGAGAGAGGTGGAGAGGGTAGGGAAAGAGAGGAAACTGAGGGCACGGAGAGAGACGGTTGAGGACATGGAGAGAAGAGAAGGTGAGGACAGGGATAAAAAGGAAAGTAGGGAAAGGGAGAGAGGGGAATGTTGCTGGAAGATGGAGGAAGGCTGGCGATAGGAAGAGGGGGGAAGTGTGAGAGAAGGGAAAGTTGAGGGCAGGGAGAGAAGGAAAGGAGAGGCCAGGGAAAGAGGGTAAGTTTATTATTATTAACAGCTCTATTGACAGAATTTAATTACAATTTTGCCTATTCTGAGGATTTCAATCAAGTCTTATTAAGTGAGGAAAATTGTGGTATTCACTGTCACACANTATCTACCGACAGTATGAAATATATTATATATCTTCTAGTCCATGAGGCATCCATCCGAGAGAGAACATTGGAGGGGGAGAGGGGAATTAGCAGGTAACATCGAAACGAAAGAGTTGATGAAGCGGTCTCGTATTACCATATACGTTGCTCAGATAGCAGGGTTGCCCCGGGTGCCAGCGGTCGATTGCTGTGTTCGAGTAGTCTAATTCTGGAGTTTTATGTCCCCCTCCATATGGTGGTGGGAGGAGGGAAGAAGAACTGTAATAAGCACCTGTTTTATCCGTCTGTCTGTGAGTGAGGTTAGTGTGTTTAAGTGGTTCTGTGAGGCAGACAGACGACCAGGAGACAACGGCTCCTGTGATTAACGGTCCGGTGAACACAATCTGCTCCTCCAGTAATCCTAACCTAACCTTCCCGTCTCCCTAAGAGGTTGACATATGGTTCTTAGGTATTTCGTGATTTTGTGATCCTTTGAATTGTGGGATTTTTTTTTCTTAATTATCACATGCGTATATCAGGACAAAAATACGCTCTCATCGAATAGCTTGTTTAAGCACATAACTACGATACTTTAATTGTTATATATAGCATTAAAAACCATTCACAACTTATTTCACAGGTTGCTGTTGAGTACGTGTCCACATGGTCGGGTTGGAGATGACACCAGTCGAAGGAGAAGAGCGTGGCACAGTGCCATAGGGACTCTGTGAACCTCATGCTGACTCTGATGCCGGCTGGACCTGTAAAACATTCTAAAAACTAAATTCAAAGCGACTTCTCTTTCATGCTATAGAGTAAAGGATTACACATTGATGTCCAGATACTGTCAATAAACAATCTACTTATCATACTTTGGCATTAATAGATAACACATGTGTTCGTAATGTCATCAACCTCATCCACTCTACCACATGTACTGTATCAATTATTCAATGTATGTGATGTAACAATATAACCCTGAGCTTGTAAAAGCATCTTAATCACCTTCAGTGGTTAAGTGCTTAAATAACACACTAGTTTTAGATTTTTGTCAGTAGGGATAAAAACATTTGTGTCATATCACCTCAACAAAAACGAATATAAGCATGATATATGATATGTGTAAATCTCTATTTGAAAATGTAAGAGCCCTTGCGAAATGCTTTAAGGCGTCAGACCATCAATAAAAAATGAGAAAAGGAACTTTGGAGAGTTAATATTTCAATTACCCCCGACAGTGAAGAAAAATGTATAAAATATGAGAACATTCGTGTTAGAATTATTAATCCTACCCTTTCGGTCATATTCAACAACATATGTTTACAAGAAAGACTGCCTCGCAGTTGTAAAGCCGCCTGCTATCGCTGTATTAACAAACAACACAGAATCATCAATAGATACAGCGATAGCAGGCGGCTTGACATCTGCGAGGCACTACACATCAAAAAGTCAACACCAGCAATCAACAGCCAATTAAAGCACAACTATATTCTACCCACTTCAAGAATCCGTACCAATATAGAAGCATCAAGAGGAAGTATAGGTCAATAGACCTGGGTTCGATCCCAGGCGTTGGCGAGAAACAATGGGTAGAGTTTCTTTCACCCTATGCCCCTGTTACCTAGCAGTAAAATAGGTACCTGGGTGTTAGTCACCTGTCACGGGCTGCTTCCTGGTGGTGGAGGCCTGGTCGAGGACCGGGCCGCGGGGACACTAAAAAGCCCCGAAATCATCTCAAGATAACCTCAATATATATATATATATATATATATATATATATATATATATATATATATATATATATATATTGCTCGCCTCACAGCAGTAGCAGCCCCTCATGCAGGGGATTTCCTGTTAGCAACCCCAATGTCGGCAACTGGCACGCGTCTCACACCACACGCCCTCCGAATTGCTGTGGCCCTCCGCCTTGCTGCCCAATCCACACCAGATATAGGTGTATTTGCGGCGAGGTGGTGGCTGACAGGTACGGCCACCATGGCCTACTCTGCCAAAGCACGGGAGGATGGCACTCGAGGCACAGTGAAGTTAACGACATCATCAAGAGGAGCCTCACCACAGCTGGATGCCCAGCCGAGAGAGAGCCTCGTTACCTAACGCCCCGTAACTCTGATGCTCTTATTGGTCGCCCGGATGGTATCACAGTGAACCCCTGGAAGAATGGCAAGCAGTTGGTATGGGACTACACGTGCGTATCAACCCTGGCTAACACCTACATTGACCTCAGTGTTGCACAACCAGGTGGCGCTGCCACCCACAGGGAAGCAGCCAAATCCCGTAAGTATAGAGAACTTGATCACCACTACAATTTTGTCCCCATTGCTTCTGAGACACTCGGCGCCTGGGGTAAAAGTGCTACCAGTTTTTTGAAGGAACTGGGTTCTAGGCTCATTGAAACAACAAGGGACCCTAGAGCTGCCAGCTTTCTTTTCCAGCGCCTCAGCGTGGCGATACAGAGGGGAAATGCGCACTGCATCCAGGGTTCCTGCCCGCCATCTGAGGAGCTGGAGGAACTCGACAACCTATGATAACCATCTTTGTAACCTATATGTAACTCCTTTTTTGTAACACAGTTCAAATAAAGCAAATATATATGTGTACATACAAAAGAATGGGGGTGGTAGGAGAAGAAAATATTAGTGTTCAGTGAGAAACCACAAGGTCTCCTCTGAATACGTTTTATTTTCTTCTCCGAGGCTATGGGTCCCCACATTGGCACCAGAGGTGGTACCCTCACAAACTTATATATATATATATATATATATTATATAATATATATATATATATATATATATATATATAGTGTGTATGTGGTGTGTGTGTGTGTGTATGTGTGTGTATTTGTGTGTGTGTGTGTGTGTGTGTGTGTGTTGTGTGTGTGTGTGTGTGTGTGTGTGTGTGTGTACAGGTATGTGGAAGCTGGGCAGAATTGCATTTCACCTGTGTAAATACACATTAATGACACTATGTAAAAGACACATCGAACACTTTATGTAGGGCAGACGTAAACTCTTTGTGTCAATGTATATATGTAAGTAGATAAGATTAGCATTTTAAAAGCATTTTAAATCACCTTCTATAGTTGATTGTTCAATAAATCCCTGAACTATATGTAAACAGATCTCTCACCCTGACCACGGAGGACAAAAGAAAATATATATACGATGGTTAGCATTGTAAATGTGTAGCCACGTCTGTGGTAGAAAAAAAATCTACTCCCCCATCATAAAAATTTAACCAGTGTCTCCGAGCCAGTCTTGAACGTGTTCACAGTGTTAGCCATGCACAGTGGCACCGTTACATATTGACAGGTGAGACATGCTGCTGAGAGACAGAGAAAGGAGAGGAGGGAGGGATAAAGGGGGAGGGGAGGAGGGGAGAGAGAGAGAGAGAGAGAGAGAGAGAGAGAGAGAGAGAAGAGAGAGAGAGAGAGAGAGAGAGAGAGAGATAGAGACGAGAGAGAGAGAGAGAGAGAGAAAGACCAACGACCCACTCTCTCATAGGTCTGCCCGAGCACTACCAGGTACCCAATCTATTCATATACATATATATTATTTATATTAATGTTTTTTTACGAAACCAAACTTTCAACTCGCTTTTTAAATCGGACGGTCAGGTGTTAGTTAACGTTTTAATATATCTCTCATTCTCCCCTCCCCCGTTTCTCTCTGATTCCCTTCCTCCCGCCATCTCTCATTCTCCCCTCACCATCTCTCTCTCTACCGGAGCCCTTCATTGCAGAAAATATATTATTACGCGAGAGTGCTTGACAAATATCTCCGGCGAGCGAATTTATGCGTGAACCGATCATTTTTAGCGCAAAAGCGTGTTTACGTGTGCATTTCACGGACAGCGTTCGTATTGGTCATACATCGCCCTGCTTTATGGCTTCCGAACACGAAATGGCAATTTTTATGCGAGCCGCGTCGATTTGTGTTCCATGGTGCAGCCCGGCCCACGCTGCCTATATTTTGCTGAGTAATTGTATTCATGCTGTCAAACTTGACAAAGAATGAATTGCCGAATGGATAAATATATTGGTCGAATAACTTTATATGAGTATATCATTATCTTTGAATTAAACAACTATATATAAACTTGCAAATATTATATATATATATATATATATATATATATATATATATATATATATATATATATATATATATATATATAATGTCTTCTTCTAATAAAACACATACACGCTGTTCTTCCAGAAACAATTTGCTTACACATTCATTATCAATATAACGACAATATAGCGATACCTTCCATTATATTTTCTTAATTGCTGACATTGGTAATCCCCACCACCTGTAGCCTCCTTCAGGCTAAGTTGGTTACTCTAACCATTTCTTCTTCACCCTCAGAAGACTCTCTGCTCCATTTTCAATGAGTGAACTAGAAAATGGGAAACTTCAGCAGTAAATTAATTCTGTGATTAATGCTACACCCTATGATCAAGGGGTGTAGCATTATTTTACCTTTCCTAACCTTAATTAAACTTTTCTCTCTCTGCCTATCTATTGCTGTTTATAGTGTTTAATTGTGGACTTCATTCCGAGATACAATTTAATATTGCTTATTGGTTCAGCATAATCAGAGATAAAGATACAATTTACTGCAGTTTAATCAGAGATAAAGTTTACAAATGATATGTTTAAGGGAGGAGTTAGCGAACCGTATATCGCCTGTGATCAGCGTTCGTATAAAGAATGTAAGAGGTGAACCACATGAGAATAAGTATTTCAATATTATTAATAATAACAAGAATAATAATAACAACATATGTATGTGAATCATATACCGTGAATCATAGGACCCGTGAGTCCTATGAATGAGATTTGTATGCGAGACCTATTCATGTGGGTCCTATGAACGCTTGTCTTATTCATGATAGTCCCACGAAGATCTATTAATGCGAGTCCTATGTATGCGGGTCCTGTAAATGCTGGTCCTATGAATGTGGGTAAAATGCAGAAAACTTGGTAAATTCCCGACGCTGACGACCTCGGGCCTGGTAGTCACTCAGGTATTTGGTTATATTTGGTTATCTTCACTTAGATTTGGTGCGTCTCTGCGTTGCATTGTTGGGGGGATGTTACGTCTGTACGTCACGGTGTTGGGGGAATGTTATGTCTGTACATCACGGTGTTGGGGAAATGTTACGTCTGTACGTCACGGTGCTTGAGGAATGTTACGTCTGAACGTCACGGTGTTGGGGAAATGTTACGTCTCTACGTCACAGTAAGAGGGAAATAGTTTCTGAGATTCTCCCTCGACTACAGATCCCAGGGTTCAACATAAAGGAAATTCCAAACGAACAATGCTCTGTGTTTAAGTGACTATAGATTTAATATTGATGGCTTATGTAACTTCCAGAATTTATTGCCTCCAATGTATAATTTGCCCCCTTTTTTTTAATTGAAGTGACTTGGATTTATGCCCCTTGATGGAACTATTTGCGAGAGCTTTTATTTCAAGTTTGTAAATAGTATTATGATGAATTTAAAGTGATTAAGTGATGAATCAGTTATTGTATATCTTTTAGTCATTTTACATTCTTTATTTTCCTTTGTTACTTTTCTTATTTGTATTATCATTATTATTTGTATTTACGACTTCTGTCTTCGATAGGTAGGTTCATGGCCTATCAACTACAGAAGGCTTATTAAAGCGGCCACAACAGGGATACTACTTTCTTTTATTTTCTCTTTCAGTGTCTAAATGATCATAATAACAGTATACACCATATTGCTGATAACAGACGTGTTTTTATTCTTGTTCTCCATATTGTGAAACTTATTTACAATTACTGACAATTATGTAAAATAACAAATATATTTTTCACTTTTATTTCAAAACAAATGCAGAACAAGAGGAATATATGAAGAGGAGGATTTGCTCTTTATTTTATTGTTAACGGTTCATTGCTGGCTCACATTCCCAGTGAACACCGTGAACGGTACACTCTCCTTTGAACACAAATGAACGGTACGGTCTCCTACCACACCAAGTTATAATAAAAAATATCAAGTTATTCTTCAGTCACACCCATGGTACACTACAGCCAAACAAAGTTATACAGCACAAGTTATACTATGCTATATTGCCCGATAATGACAGCATAATAAATTTGTTGCACCCTCGTGCTTTGTTCATCAAAAGGTGAACAAAGGGTCTATGTGGCTTGTGCCAGGAGCAACTGACAGGCTCATCCCGTTTTGTGGAAGACCAATCTACTAATGTGGTGGAGTAACCCACCAGTTGTGTGATGGAGTAACCCACCAGTTGTGTGGTGGAGTAACTCACCAGTTGTGTGGTGGAGTAGCAGGAACGTCCCTAAGTATTAACTACTATACAGACAAAACGCTCGACATAACAAAATCCGAATAAATGTTATACATTTACAATCTTAATAAATAATGAAGAAAGCGATATACCACCTTTTCGAAAACCTTCTAAGCCACCTTCAGAATGTGAGGGGGGGGGGGGACGCTAACACTCTGTCAAGAGAGAACTCGAGACCCGATCTACCTAATACACACATACAATATACACCAGTAATTCTTGAGGACTTCTAACCGCTCTCAACTTGTCTAGACAAAAAAAACAGCGACGAGCTATAATTAAACCAGAATCGGACATTAATTTTCTGCGGTAAAGGTTTGATAAATGTCGGTCATCTTAACCAGAATGCACTGTGGACTGTCTCGGGGAGGGATAAGTCAAGCGAGGAGGGGGGGGGGGGGGGTGCTGAATCGTCTTCGCTAACTGACCGATTTATGGAAGGTAATCAAGACAACGCCAGTTATCGACACGATCCGCCTGCCATTCCATGGGAAATCAAGAGTGATCAGGTATATACACACACCCGTAACGAATGAGTGTTCGTTATAACGAAATGCAGATTATCAGGTGTTTGTGCGAGGAGGGGAGAGAGGGGAGGGGATGGCCGGTTGGGTAGGCGGGGGAGGGATGACGTGATGGGGGGGGGGAGGTCGTAAGGTAGGGAAGACTTAGGGGAGTAGCTTTAATTATGCATTAGATATCAACTCCTTTAGCATGGAGCCAGGCAATGGGGAGGGTTGAAGGGGAGGGGGATGGGGGTTTAGAGTTGCAGTGGCTAGCCTTGACGGGGGGTGGGAAGAGCACCCCCCTCTCCTTGCAACCCCTAACTCGCTACACCCCATCAGATAGAGACCCCCAGAGAGCACGACATCATGGGATCTGGGGGGAGGACGGAAGGGGGGAGTAAGATGGGGGTAGGCATCGTGAAGGGGGTCTCGCCGGGCCGCCATTGGCTGCTCGCTGCTGACAACTATGATTTGACCACTCAAATGCCCACTCTACGCCAACCCTGGGACCAGCCGGCGACTCCTGCCGTTGAGTGACGATCTCCACACACGGAGGGCACCTCCCTCCTTCCCTCTCTCCCCTCCACCACCTCCTACTACTCCTCTTCCTTCTTCTTGATTCCCTCCTCACTCCTCGCTTCTGTTTCTTTTTCTGCCATTCTTGTCCACCAGACTCCACTCTTAACTCTTCCCCTATTCCCTCTCTGTCAAAGTTCCCGTCCCCTCCCATGTCAAAGCTCCCGTCTCAGCCAGTCAAAGCGCCTGTCCCCACCTGTCAAGGGTTCGTTGCCTCCTTGTCCTTGCCTGTCCCCTGTCATAGCTAATATACTACCAACCTTCCTGTCAACGCACGCTTCCCCATGTCAAAGTTCCTGTCAACTTAGCAAAGCAGCCGTCCCTTCCTGTTAGAGCTCCTGTTCCTTCCCGTCTACACAAATTGTCCTCGTCTCTTCACCTCGTCAGTGCATGAAGAGCGTTGGGATGAGGAGAGACAGTCTCATAGAAGACTAAATGAACAAATGGATGAGATTACCGGCAAGACTAACATTGCGACTATTGGTAGCACCTCTTAAAACAAAAAAATATTACTTTAAAAATTACTTAGCTTAGAAATTAGGTTGAAGAAATAAAATTGAAGAAGCTTTTGAGCAAAACTCAGTTTTAAACTTCACTTATGAGATGGTGAGTGGAGGTAAGCTGCTCTTCTTAGATGTAGCAGTCACGGAAAGGAACGGCAGCTTTCATCATGCAGTGTATACTAAGGAGACAAACATAGGGACGTGCCATAATGCTAACAGCGACTGCCCGGAGAGATACTAACGAGTGTTGTGAAGACTTACGTCGACCGAGCTCTCCCTCACAGCTCTGGGTGGAAGCAGGTGGATGAGGAGTTATGTAGAATAAGGAAGATTTTGGTCAACAAGGGTTTCTCTAATGGTTATGTCAAAGACATAATGAAAAGGAAAGTTGTGAGGTGTGCAACAAGCAATGGAACAACTAATACCACAATACCCGGACTTCCAATAAAATTGTTCTACAGAAACTTCTTCTCCACGGCCTACAAAGCAGAGGAAATAGCCCTAAAAGAGATCATTGAGAGGAACCTTACCCCAACTGACGTCAACCAAAAGGTAAAACTATTATAAGAGTAAGAAAACCGCCAATCTGCTAATAAAGAATTCTCCCGACACCAAGAAAAACACCTTGAAAGCGACCAACGTTGTTTACGCCTTCATGCGCCCACTTGGGGAGTGTCAGTCCCAACGACCTCAGTATATAGGCAAGACAACAACGTCTCTCTCCAGGCGTTTAACAATGCACAAACAACAGGGTTCCATCAAGGAACATATAATCACCACACACAACGAGATGATCACCATGGATATTTTGACGAGCAACACCCAAATAATTGATAGATACAATGACAGTAGAAGTTTAGACATCAGAGAAGCGTTGCATATCAAGAAATCTAGACCAGGAGTCAATAACCAGCTAATTCACAGTTACACTCTACCCACTTCAAGACCCCGGGCCAATGCAGAAGCAGGACCGAATGACCCTGCAACAGGAACAGAAACAACCAGAAGAACATAAACTGCCAACATGTCACGCTCTTAATTTCCCCATTAATACCCCCCATTATATCGGACCCCATTAATACCCCATGTGTGTCATTCATCCATGTCACCTACCTCTTCACTATTAGAGGATATAATCAGGTGCTAACACAGAAGAATTTGTCTTTGAGAATGTGAGGTGAGACCTTACGAAACGAATCACTAGGCGTCAGACCCAAATAATAAGTAAAAATGAACTTTAAAGAGTTAAATTTTAATCTTCCTGCTTCAGTGAAGAAAACATAAAGAATATTGAGAAGATTACTGCCAGAATCATAAATCTAAAACTTTCTGTCGTTTTCAACGAAATATATTTAAAACAATGACTGTTACCAAAATATACTAATATTTTATATATATATATATATATATATATATATATATATATATATATATATATATATATATATATATATATATATAAGTATATATGTAAATATATATTTTGTCCTGGAAACCTCTGCAAAGTTGGGCATTCTTCTAATTTTCAAAGTAATTTCTTTTCCAAGTACCATATGATCAACACTGCTGCAAACGTATCATACTCATCTGTTTATGACCTTGAACTCTCATCCGGAAAAGTTACCTCTTTTAAATTTCTTGAAATAATTCATAGAAAAGCTGGTTAGATCACCTGATCTTATATCTGATCTTGAATCATTGGCCTCCACTACAAGGATGCTTCTCTTTCTTCAATCCCAACTTCCGTGGCTCCTGCTGTCCTCATCAAGTATTTATCTTCACAGTTACCGAGTGCATCACTAATCCAGGAGTTGAACTCTTCACAATTTATTTTTTCTACTCGATTGCAATATTGTGTGATTGACTACAACCAATGCAATCCCCTATACCTTTGATCAAGTCATTCCACAAGCTCTCGTAGTCCTTTATTTCTTACTCAAGCATTTGTCGTTTTCAAAAAAATATGCATAGCAAAGAGGGGCAATTTTTCCTTTGCATGCACATATTCTAAAGGAAAAAGGAAAATAAAAGAACGGTTGATTAGAATTGAAATTAAAAATGAAATAAATATATATCCTGACATACCATATTCGTCCCATCAACGAATAAACAGATACGAAATAAACACGAAGGTTCTCACTAATGAAGCCATTATCCAAAGTTGTTTACAGTGTTTACAAACGAGAAACTCCTAATTACCATCTTGATCAGCGCATAATCATGTCTATAATTTATAATCATAATCAATTGCCATGTCCGTATTAGGAGAGGCAGCGAACAACATTCTGCTCGGCCAACAAGGCTTGTATTAAAAACTAAATATAATAATAATAATAGAATAATATCATTATTATTATTAATAATAGTGTCATTGGTACTGAAGTCGTAATAGTAGTAGTAATACTAACGGTAGTTGTTGTAGTAGTAGTAGTAGTATCATTGGTATTGTAGTAGTAGTTGAAGTAATAGCCGTAGCTGAAGCATCAACAGTTGTATTAATTGCGATAGTATTCGCAACAGCCGTCCTAGTGACATTAATAGTGCTAACAATAATAACAGTCTGGGCAACAATTGCACTCCAAGCAACAATAGCAATCCAAGCAACAATAGCAATCCAAGCAACAGCAGCTAGCCAAGCAACAGCAGTAATCCAAGCAACAGCAGCTAGCCAAGCAACAATAGTAATCCTAGCCATCAGAGTATTCGCGGCAACAATAACGGACCGAAATTGGAATTTATTCAGAATAATGTTCTCACAGTGATACAGATGGTGACACCATCCACACTGCTACAGTTAACCATTCGGGTGATGACACCACCTACAAGGAACCATATGAGTACCCTGTAACAGCCTGAGAAATCTTTCAAGTTGTTACGTTAAAAAGAACAAACAACCCTCTCCAGAAAGCCAACTTGCCCCCATGAAGGATGTAACCTTCGTTCAGCCTTCTGGTATAACTGCTACTCAACTTTCAAGAAAGGTTGACTTATCATATGCATGCAGGAATTCCTAAAGACCACATGCAAAAAACTCACGTTGTAGCACTCACTTGAAACGTGTTTGAAGAATGCACAGAAATACTTGATTCTGCAACTAACGGCAGGAGAAAACCACTTCTGGAAGCTATCCTCATAAAAGGAAAGATAACTAATATAAACATACAGAACTGCGACTTTGCCTCGTTACAAACACCGAGGTCTAGACCACAATCAATAGAAAATGACGTCATACCAGAAGAAACACTGCCCATTAGCAAAAACCTGAGACCCATGGCTTGATTCACTAAACCTGTACCTCACCTCAATCCGTATATATATATATATTATATATATATATATATATATATATATATATATATATATATATATATATATATATATATATATATATATATATATAATATCCACGTTACCATGCATGCTAAACACAGCACCGCTCCTGTGCCAGGTAAGTCCACTACGGGCTCACCATAGCCCGTGCTACTTGCCCCGCTCCTGTGCCAGGTAAGCTACGGGCTCACCATAGCCCGTGCTACTTAGAACTNAATCTCCCCTACAGGCGAGCACTGACCTGCCTCACGTTCAGTTCTGAGAGACTTCACACAATCACAGTAATTACTTAACACTGGTTCTCTGGGATGGATGCTGGTGGGACCGGATATATCCCACTGTAAGTGTAAATTAACTTACACTTGTGCTTAAAAAGAAATCTTCTGCTAGCAACTGATGTAAACGCAATACTCTAATCCATATTATTTATTTGTTGTTCTCTTAGAGAGAGCGAGAACGCTTTGATCTCCATTATCATGTGATCCATTAGATTGAATTGGGGGGTGAGTGTGAGTGAGTGTCGATTCAGTGAGAGGTGGTCACTAACACGTGGGAAAAAGCGCTTGTATATAATGTCAAAATTCTCCTGGAAACCATTTGCCGCTATTCTAGCCAAAAGCTGTGTTTTCCTGCTTATACACTCACTTAGTATATATATATAAATACATATATATATATATATATTATATCATATATATATATATATATATATATATATATATATATATATATATATATATATATATATAGTATATTTTGGTAGCAGTCTTTCCTGTAGACATATGTTATTAAATATGACCAAAAAAGTAAGATTAATAATTCTAACACGAATTTTCTCAATTTTCCTTATGTTTCTTTTTACTGATGACGGTAAATTAGAAATCAATTCTCCAAAATTCATTCTTTATTTCTAGTCTGACGCGACACTTGAGCGCGTTTCGTAAAACTTATTACATTTTCAAAGACTTTTAGTTTATCTACACAACTTATGCTTTATGAAACAAACATTGGCTCTTATACCTGCATTTGGGTGAGGTGATGTAATACATTAGTGGGGTGAAACACAGAACATGGAAAACGGGGTATAGATTTGTAGAAGTAGAAGTCGGGTCCCAATAGAACTGCAGAAGGCCTATTGGCCCATATTTCTTGATGTTTCTATATTGGAGCGGAGTCTTGAAGTGGGTAGAATTCTACCCACTTCAAGACTTTCAGTGTTGAAAGTTTGTTCACCTCATCCAAAACTGTTGTAACATATCACCTCACCCAATTGCGAGTATATAAGACAAAAGCTGTTTAAATATTAGCATAGTAAAACTCTGTTTAAGTTTGCAGGTTATAGTTGTGTGTGTGTAAACTAAAGTCTTTGAAAATGTAATAAGTTATTACGAAACGCGTTCCGTTCAAGTGTCGCGTCAGACTAGAAATTAAAATGAAATTTGGAGAATTGATTTTTCAATTACCATCAACAGTAAAAAGAAACATAAGAAATATTAGGAAAATTCGTGTTATAATTATTAATCTGACTTTTTCGGTCATATTTAACAACATATGTTTACAAGAAAGACTGCTACCAAAATATACTAATATATATATATATATATATATATATATATATATATATATATATATATATATATAATATAGGTTAAGTATAACTGCATCGCTGGCGTTGCTGATCTTATAACATAAGCTTTTCTATGCCTCTAACTATTTTCTTACTCTCGGGATTATGAAAAGCACTCAAGTTACCGAATTTCATGGTAAAGAAACTTCTAAATATACAGATTAACGACTGTGATACCTTGCCTACGCTCAGACCCAGACCTCTCCAAGCAGCACCGGATAACGACATCTCTACAGAGATCTCCCCGTCCACCTCCTTACCCAGTGTTTGATTGGCAATCCATCCCCATTATTCCCCTATTTCTTCACCTTACCCCTCACACAACTTCACTTCTTTCATATGTGATTTTATATATTATAATATAATGTATTATATATAATACATTCTATATATTATAATATCTTTATGTATTATATATACTATATTAAAAAATATATATCAGCTTTCGTAGGTCAATATATTTTTGCCAGTTTCTCAATTTTCATCTCTCTCTCTCTTTCCATTCTCTTTTTTTCTTTACGTGCCTAAAAACATATATCTATTAACAGGTTCCCACATTTCAAACACTTGGAAATAGGTTTGGGCAACATACACCAGCTTCGCGTGGCTAAGATCCCTGTTGGGTAGCCCGCCGCACCTGTCAGTTTCCTGCCGGGAATGGAATACCAAATACCGTAAATTTCCGGGAGCCGTTACTACATTACCAAGTTCGATGCCAACATGACCCCGGCGATCACCGCTCTGACACGGAGAGGCCGCTTTCAGGGCTAGATGCCGGCACGCAAGGCACTTCTTCAAGGTGTGTTAGTTACCTCTTGGGAGCCACGGCCATTTCTCGCAGACCGTGCTCCTCTGTCGTAAGTCTTAGACCTCTCTCCTCTTCCTCCATCTCTTCCTTTCTTTGCCTTTCCCCTGCTCGCCTGCTGGTCTTTCTTCTCCTCCGTCCGTGTATTTAACAGCAGCCTACGACTATTCCACACTTCCCACGGCCTTCATCTGCCTGTCTTAACCCGACAACACTCCTCTCCAACACGTACTCTGGCCTGCTCCTCATCCACTCACTCTCTTCCACCACCTTGCCTACAACCATTACTTCCACCATTGGTACTACCATTATCACCATTACCATACTATAGTCATCATCATTACCGCCACCATGACTACCATCAACACCATCTCCATTATATACACCATGGCTACCACATTGGCTACCACCATTACCACTTCCATAGCTACCATCATTACAACCCCATTGTCATAATCGCTACCACCACCGTAATAACTACCACCACCACCACCATTCCCTAATCTCGTGGCCAACAGTAAATACAGTGAGACAATACCTCAATCGTTAAAACACTTGTCGTCATTTCTCTACAATTTTCCTTCCAGAAGTTTAATCCCGTTGGTCGGTTCCCTTAAGCACGCGCCCTTAACCAGTCCCATACAACCATTCCCGCCCCCTTTCCCTTAACCACGCCCACACCACCAACACCCGTGTATTAACGTAACCACGCCCTTGCCTCCAAACATCGGGTCAGCATCCTTCTTACAACTACTTCCAACACCTTACATGTCCCTTACAGCACTTATGGTCCGACAACACCCATGCCCCTGACAACACCCGTGATTTGCGATTGGATGTCCAAAGGGCTTGGAAAGGTTCGGGGGGGGGGGGGAAGAGGCATGGGGAGGTGAAATTCTTCAAGAGAATTTGGGTACAGAGAGAGAGAAGAGGCTTGAAAGTTCGGTGGCTTGTCCACCATGGGTTGGCGTATGGTGTGGGTCGCTTGTTTGGTATGTAGGATTGTCACAACACCCGTACTTATAACGTACAGCACCCGTATTTCAGACACCACTACAGATAAATCAGGTATATAAATAACTAGTTTAAACTGACAGAGGACCTCGAACTTGAATACATAAATATATAGTGCTAAATATATAGAGATTTAAAATAGCAAGAGAGACACAGAGAACAATAAAGAGAAGAACAGTGCCTATCGAGTCACGGGCTGATGTTTATCTTGGGTCGTTTGTGAATCTTCCTTTAGCTGCCTCGCATTAACTCATTATATAGTCACACGATAACTTATCGGCTTTTCTCGGGATTCTACTTACTAAACAATTCTCTAAGACTTCTCTGAACTTCCAGTACTTCCCTTTATGAAACACAGGTCTTCCAAATACTCTAGATTCTTCCTCCTTTTACAACCATAATCGCCTCTAAATAGTAACAAGTTAGTGGTTAGTGATCACAGTCCTCCCATATTGACATTCTCTAAGAGGCTAAGGAGTAATGTTTATCTTATTTTGTGTAATCACCAGAGCAAGCCTTGCTGGCTGATCAAACCTCTGTCTCCGTGACCTGACACAAAGGCTTTTTTTTTCCGCTTCTTGTGCCTGTTTCGCCTTCCATGTCTCGTCTTCCTCCTTCAGATTCATTATTTTCCCCCCATATTCTCTGTCCATATTCTTGTATTCATGTGTGAGCCTTATGCGAGTCTGTGGAGCGCTGTAATTCACAGCCAATGCCTTTTTTCTCCTATTGACGTTATTCTAATGATATCAATTACATAATGATTTGTTCCTAAATATTGGTTTCGAAAATCTTTCGTCATTACATCAAGTCACGCATGCCCGCGCAAGTATATATGCCTGCACTCAAAAAAGAAAAAATCACGCAGCTTCTCACTTTTCTCTCTTACTGCGTTTTGATAATCTCAAAAGAATATTGTGATAGTAATCATTACATATATTTTTCCTTTTTTCTTTATATCAGGTTTTTTAACCTATTTCCTTCCAATAGTCTCATCTGCTTTATTTGACATTAGACATCAGGTCCATCACAGAGCTTTCGCACATAGATCATTAGACCTTTTGCAGTGTTCTTTATTATGTTCGAATTCTCCAGTTGGCTCAGTTAGCCTTGAAAAATCAGCACTGCCATTTTTGGATTAACAGCATTATCTTCTGCTTCATAACATGCCAGCTTCCCATTATCTGAACCTCCAGCAGTACCGTCTCTCTCATATGTGGCTTACCTGTGACCGAGTTCCAGGGGTTTTCTACTGCAACCCTGCCAGGCCAACTACCTTCATCTTACTCCCCCTCCCACTAGCCAGCCTCCCCTCCCAGCTCCCTTTATCTCACCATGACTATTTGGCCTGAGGACACAAACCGTTTAAACTTGGGCCCAGTCGCGGTATAACATTAGTGCAAACACCGGGGTTAAGACGTCCGCTTTTTCCATTTGCCTTTTCAGAATCTATCGTCCTGCGGTCACGTCCTCCATCTAACCCCTTCTTCCCCCTCTCCTCCCTTCTTCCCCTGTACCCCCCTCTTTCTTCTCCAACTCCCACTTCTCCCACTCCCCTCCTCTCCTCCCACTTCCCCTTTTTCTCTTTCACGTGCCCTTTCCTTTCCTTTGCTTTCTCACGATTTAGCTGGGAAATTTGAGGTTTATCTTGCAGTTAAGTTGGTGTAGAGTAGAATTGTGAAGAGGATTTCGCGTGGATGGGGGAAGGGAGGGAGGAACGGGTTGGTGGAGGGATGAGAGAGATTCAGGAGGAATTGGAGGTGGGGAAGGGAGATGAGGAATGTATATATAGGAGAGAATTGAGGGATAGGAATGTCTTGGGGAGGAGGGATGGGTAGTGACCGTAGGAAACATTATTTATTATTATTAACATCTTTATTGACAAAATTAATTACAATTTTGCCTAATCTGAGGATTTTGATAGTCTGATTAAAGTGAGGATAATGCTAGTAGTCACTGTCACGCAGGACAGAGGGTCATACATAAGACAATAGGTCTAAACTGTAGGCTTGAAGCAAATATATATCATGGTTACAATCAATGTTTTAATATATGGATATGTGAAAACAACTTTCTACTGTGCACTGCCACACAAGGGCAGGGATGGTTCATAGGTGATGCAGCTTAGAAGTAATATACATAAAAATTGTTCTTCATTCTTTAAAATGGACAAGCAAATTTTGGGTAAATTGTTAGGACGTCGTCCAGAACACCTGAGTCAATAAAATAGTTACACAGTTGGTGGTACAAGAGGCCAGGAGGTCTAAAGTCCTTTACGGTTTCACATTCATCAATGTAGTGTTCTAGTGAGTGCATTAAAGGTTTATCACAGAGTTTACAATCTGAGTATTCTGGTAGTGGCTCAGCCTCACTAACCTGCCAGATGTGTCTATAGCCAAGGCGAATTCGCGCAATGACTACATCACATTGCCTGGTTCGGCTACTATGCCGACCATACAAATACCTATTATTACAAAACTTGTCATAACTTTTAATACTGCAGCTTTCAGGTCTCTGGGCATTTCTTAGTTCTTCTAAATCTGAATTAATTTCTTTAATTTGTATGTTTCTAATAACTGCATTAGATAGTCCAAAGTCATAATCAATGTTTTCTTTCCTGCAAGCCTCATTGGCCAATCGATCTACGAAGTCATGTTTTCCAACTCCAACATGGGATGGGATCCACACAAATTTTATACAAGAGTTATTATCATTGGCAAAGATTACATTCCATTTAATATTACAAGCTACGTCCGATATACATTGCGATGGGTTATTTAAGGACTGCAGAGCACTTTTAGAGTCACAGAAAATAACTCCACCACCATTGAGCTTAAGGTATTCAGTGGCTAGATAAATGCCCACTAGCTCGGTCTGCGTCGTGCTAGCCCAGTTGTTCAGTCTCTGTGTAGTAGACATGATCATTTCATTTCCTTTATACACTGCACATGCACAACCTGTTCTACCAGTGCCTAACTGCACAGAGCCATCAGTAAAGGCATAGGATTCCGTCGGTTTGAGAATGTGAAGATGACTGTCAATAGCTTCTAATGTTATACATCTCAAAATGTCAGTGTTATACATTTGTTTAACACTGATGGGGGTATAATGCAGAGAGACCTCCACATCTTTCCAAGGGGGAATATAGTGAACAGTTTTATCAGGGTTAAGAGACACGTTCAGTTTCCGAAGATTATAGGCACAACAACTGAGCCACGCACTGTAGGGAGCTTTTTGCGGTGGATGGAGGGAACAGTCAGAATTGTTTAGAATGGATCTCAATTTAATTTGAATAGAGCTGGGGGGACCATTATTCTTCAAAGTTTTGGCGCAAAACATAGTACTAAGTAGAACTATTCTTTCGTAAATGGAAGGTAAGTTTAGTTCCTTTCTCATGTTAACAATTCTGACAGTTCTAGGACAACCCAGGATGATGCGCATGGCATCATTCTGTACTACATCTAGGCCTTGTAATTGTTTAGGTGAAAAATTAAGAAGATGCAAGGCATAATAATCAACAACAGATCGTACAAAGGCAATATAAAAACTACGGGCATTACATTAGTGGTGAGTATTGGTCGCAGTGGTGGTGGTGGGAGTTGCAGTGGGCGCAGCTTTGGTTGGGGTGGTGGGGGTGGTAAGGGTGATGGTGGGGGATTTAAGTCGCAGTGGGAATTATAGTGCAGGTGGAAGGTTGCTGTGGTGATGGAAGATGGCTGTTGTTGCGGTGGTGGTGATGACTGTGGAAGGGGAGATGTGGCTGGAGTGGTGATTGTGTAAGGAGAAGGTGGCTGTGGTGGTGGTGGAGGTAGTGGAAGATAGTTCTGGCCTATTGAATTATTTAGTGCATTTGGAATTGCATTAAAATAAACTCGCCCCTCAGGACAAAACTTAAAAAAAAAAAATCATATCGCTTTTTCCTTACCCGTTACCGCGTCTGCTGTGTTTTGTATCTTCAGTTTTGTAAGGCTAGGCTCCCAGAGCCTGTCACTGCAGGCCAAACCTCAGCTCAGACATAAGCATTCTCGAATGCGATAGACGCTGTTAGGCTCCACTTATCAAACTGAATATCCTGGCATGAGGATAGGTTGAAATACCAATTATTGCCAACAGACCCCAACCACCTAGCTATTCAATACATTATAGTATGTAGTAATATTAACTTATCTGAAAAAAAAAACATTTTAAACACTTAGTGCTTTAAAATTTATGAGAGCGTCTCTTGGGTCGACCGCCTATTGTACAAGACTAGCCTGAAGACAGGGAGGGCTCGCAGGACTGTTTCAGGAATAGTTTAGTTACATTAATGAACGTGTTTGGGTGGATATAATTAGGAGCTGCCTCGTATGAACAAATCCACAAGGGCCGTGACGAGGATTCGAACCTACGTCCGAGATCATCGCAGACGCTGCCTTTATCAACTGAGCTACGACCCATGCCTCGTATGGGTAACTATAGGCCTTCTGAAGTTTCATTTATTCTCATGGTGTTATATATTATTAATCTATCACCAAACTGCCAGTATTCCAAAGACAATATTGGCCACCAATTTATTAAAGATACTTCGAATGGAAGATTGTCGAAGAGATATTTCAAATGAAGTTAAGTTAATCCAACACTGGCATTAAATGATTAGTTCATAGACAATCCATCGGTGCAATAGAGAAAATACCGATTCACTTAGACACCGTGTGATTAGCCACACATAAACGACATAATGTCATCCAGTCAACTAGATAGCACGAAAGAATTCAATTCAAACAAAGGAAAAAAAAAAATTACAAAACATTAAATTAATATATAAAATCACCACAACATATTAAAAATATTAACAGCATGACGGATTGGAAAATGAATGAAAAGACATGATAAGGAAATTTTTACGCATAAAAAAAGAGCATATCTACCGACAGTATAAAATATATTATATATCTTCTAGTCCATGAGGCATCCATCCGAGAGAGAACATTGGAGGGGGAGAGGGGAATTAGCAGGTAACATCGAAACGAAAGAGTTGATGAAGCGGTCTCGTATTACCATATACGTTGCTTAGATAGCAGGGTTGCCCCCGGGTGCCAGCGGTCGATTGCTGTGTTCGAGTAGTCTAATTCTGGAGTTTTATGTCCCCCCTCCATATGGTGGTGGGAGGAGGGAAGAGGAACTGTAATAAGCACCTGTTTTATCCGTCTGTCTGTGAGTGAGGTTAGTGTGTTTAAGTGGTTCTGTGAGGCAGACAGACGACCAGGAGACAACGCCTCCTGTGATTAACGGTCCGGTGAACACAATCTGCTCCTCCGCTAATCCTAACCTAACCTTCCCGTCTCGCTAAAAGATTGAAATATGGTTCTTAGGTATTTCGTGATTTTGTGATCCTTTGAATTGTGGGATTTTTTTTCTTAATTATCACATGCGTATATCAGGACAAATATACGCTCTCATCGAATAGCTTGTTTAAGCACATAGCTACGATACTTTAATTGTTATATATAGCATTAAAAACCATTCACAACTTCTTATTTCACAGGTTGTTGTTGAGTACGTGCCCAACATGGTCGGGTTGGAGATGACACCAGTCGAAGGAGAAGAGCGTGGCACAGTGCCATAGGGACTCTGTGAACCTCCTGCTGACTCTGATGCCGGCTGGACCTCTAAAACATTCTAAAAAACTAAATTCAAAGCGACTTCTCTTTTATGCTATAGAGTAAAGGATTACACATTGATGTCCAGAATACTGTCAATAAACAATCTACTTATCATACTTTGGCATTAATAGATAAACACATGTGTTCGTAATGTCATCAACCTCATCCACTCTACCACCATGTACTGTATCAATTATTCAATGTATGTGATGTAACAATATAACCCTGAGCTTGTAAAAGCATCTTAATCACCTTCAGTGGTTAAGTGCTTAAATAACACACTAGTTTTTAGATTTTTGTCAGTAGGGATAAAAAACATTTGTGTCATATCACCTCAACAAAAACGAATATAAGCATGATATATGATATGTGTAAATCTCTATTTGAAAATGTAAGAAGCCCTTGCGAAACGCTTTAAGGCTTCAGACCATCAATAAAAAATGAGAAAAAGGAACTTTGGAGAGTTAATATTTCAATTACCCCCCGACAGTGAAGAAAAATGTATAAAATATTGAGAACATTCGTGTTAGAATCATTAATCCTACCCTTTCGGTCATATTCAACAACATATGTTTACAAGAAAGACTGCCTCGCAGATGTCAAGCCGCCTGCTATCGCTGTATAACAAACAACACAGAAATCATCAATAGATACAGCGATAGCAGGCGGCTTGACATCTGCGAGGCACTACACATCAAAAAGTCAACACCAGCAATCAACAGCCAATTAAAGCACAACTATATTTACCCACTTCAAGAATCCGTACCAATATAGAAGCATCAAGAGGAAGTATAGGTCAATAGACCTGGGTTCNCAACGAGGTATGAGGGATGTGATATGACAACAAGGTATGAGGGATGTGGTATGACAACAAGGTATGAGGGATGTGGTATGGCAACGAGGTATGAGGGATGTGATATGACAACAAGGTATGAGGGATGTGGTATGGCAACAAGGTATGAGGGATGTGGTATGACAACAAGGTATGAGAGATGTGGTATGACAACAAGGTATGAGGGATGTGGTATGACAACAAGGTATGAGGGATGTGGTATGACAACAAGGTATGAGAGATGTGGTATGACAACAAGGTATGAGGGATGTGGTATGACAACAAGGTATGAAGGATGTAGTATGGCAACAAGGTATGAAGGATGTGGTATGACAACAAGGTATGAAGGATGTAGTATGGCAACAAGGTATGAAGGATGTGGTATGACAACAAGGTATGAGGGATGTGGTATGGCAACAAGGTATGAAGGATGTAGTATGGCAACAAGGTATGAGGGATGTGGTATGACAACAAGGTATGAGGGATGTGGTATGGCAACAAGGTATGAGGGATGTGGTATGACAACAAGGTATGAGGGATGTGGTATGGCAACAAGGTATGAGGGATGTGGTATGGCAACATGGTATGAGGGATGTGATACGGCAACATGGTATGAGGGATGTGATACGGCAACATGGTATGAGGGATGTGATACGGCAACATGGTATGAGGGATGTGGTACGGCAACATGGTATGAGGGATGTGGTACGGCAACATGGTATGAGGGATGTGGTATGACAACAAGGTATGAGGGATGTGGTATGGCAACAAGGTATGAGGGATGTGGTATGACAACAAGGTATGAGGGATGTGGTATGGCAACAAGGTATGAGGGATGTGGTATGACAACAAGGTATGAGGGATGTGGCATGGCAACAAGGTATGAGGGATGTGGTATGACAACACATGAGGGATGTGGTATGGCAACAAGGTATGAGGGATGTGGTATGACAACAAGGTATGAGGGATGTGGTATGACAACAAGGTATGAGGGATGTGGTATGGCAACAAGGCATGAGGGATGTGGTATGACAACACATGAGGGATGTGGTATGACAACAAGGTATGAGGGATGTGGTATGACAACAAGGTATGAGGGATGTGGTATGGCAACAAGGCATGAGAGTTGTACTAAGTTATGTACGCTATGTACACAAGCTGTGTTGCTCTCCATTAAGAATTGCACTGCATATAAATCCTGCTTTTATAAAATATAGAAAAATTAAGAATACATATATACATTAAACAAATATTCAGTATTGCGGAGATGAATCAATATTCATATGTGGCGTTGGAATGTTTTGGGGGAAATTAATGAGGTATGGAGGGATTACCAGAATGAGTGGATAAAATGAAATACTTGAGTGTTTGTAAAGCGGTGTTACAAGAAGGATTGTTATTGGGAATTGTATGTGTCTGCTCCTTACTTGGAGATTTCAATGCGGTATTGTGTCATGATCTAGAGGGGGTTGGAGATGTTAACGCCAAACGAGTAGTGTACTTGTCGGACCAGACTCTGTGTTATCTGCTTTGATTATTATGAATATGAGATGGTTTCATTCATTCTTATTTTCAAACAGCGTTATTTGGCCATATACTAAAAATATTAGGTATAAATATGCAATCCAAAACTCTAAATAATTCCTCACAATTTAATTAGTCTTTACTAAAAAGAATTTGAATAAATAAGCCATTCTATTGTTAGGCGAAGAGGGAATGAATGGGTTTAAATGGGGGGGGGGGACATTAATAAGGATTTCTGCAGTTTTATATAGGTGACATACTTAAAGTGGATTAATGTAAAGAGATATTAATTGGGTATTTATTTAACATCAGAAAAATACAGGTGTGTGAACACTGTGCTATTTCCTTGCTTCTTATGTATAGGACTTCTGTAGTAAATTTCATTTCTTAGTGGCAGTAAATGACTGGCTTAACATGGGTTAAAATACATCGGTGATACAGTACAGGCCTTTCATTCAATAAGAAATCTTTAACTAGCTAATTGGCAGAAATAAGCAATCATTGAAAATGGGAATAGAAATGCGACCATTAAAAACGGACTTATTGAGGAAGGATGAAGACTGGCGTCATTGAAAATGACGTCATTGAAAATTAGAGTTGGCTAAACCCATACGTTACCGCTGAACACAGCTGGTGCTACGACCGACCCCTGATGAGACTCGCTAAACACAGCTGGTGCTACGACCGACCCCTGATGAGACTCGCTAAACACAGCTGGTGCTACAACCTACCCCCGATGAGACTCGCTAAACACAGCTGGTGCTAGAGCCGGGCATCTCTGAGGTTAACAGAAAAAATCATGGGCCAGAAACCGAGCGTCGGGAAAAGCAAAACACGTGGTTTTAGGTCCGGTTTCCATTACCTACCACCACCCATCACTGTCACTACCATCGTGCTTCACCGTCACCACCATCATCCTTTACCGTCACCATTGCCTATCACCATCACCATCATCATACTTCACTGTCACCACCACCCATCACCGTCACTACCATCATCCTTCACCGTCACCCACCATCATCCTTCATGTCACCACCAATCACTATCTCTACCATCCTTCACCGTCACCCACCATCATCCTTCACTGTCACCACCACCCATCACCGTCACTACCATCATCCTTCACCGTCACCCACCACCATCCTTCACCGTCACCACCATCACCCCTCACTATCACCATTATTATTACTCTACAATTTATTACATTATACATCTCTAAACATGTGGTGGTGGCGGCAGAGTCGTCGCGTGTGGTGGACGCTCGTGGGACAAGTAATGAAGGGGTGCGGACGACGCCGTGCCCTAACAACCCTTACCAAAAATCACTGAAAACCCTGCATCCCTAAACGTCACCCGCCCGATGCTATCGAAAAAAAATTATGATGAAATGGGTCGAAAATAATGAAATACTCGGATAGAACAACACCGTGCACGACACTACACTACACTACACTACACTACACTACACTACACTACACTACATTACACTACACTACACTACACTTGTTCACCCTGCACGAGCTCTCGCTTGCCTCTCAAAAAAGAAAAGAACATCATTCTATGGTGTATAGAAAAGAGATTATATAATTCTAAGTTATCGATTAAGGGGGTTATTATTACGGTGAAGTAAAAGTTTTATACTGAAAAGATAAATAGGGAGTAGAGAAAGACTGTTTATCAAGAGCACAGGATACGTGAAGACAGCAAACAAAAACATATGGGCGGTTGTACTCCAAATTTTGGTCCCCTCTGAGTGAACCAACAACAGTTTCACTCGCGTTTTCGCATCTTATATCTATTTTTGACCAGACCACACACTAGAAGGTGAAGGGACGACGACGTTTCGGTCCGTCCTGGACCATTCTCAAGTCGAATCGACTTGAGAATGGTCCAGGACGGACCGAAACGTCGTCGTCCCTTTACCTTCTAGTGTGTGGTCTGGTCAACATACTTTAGCCACGTTATTGTGACTCATCGCCTGTTTATATCTATTTCTCCCCCTTACCGACTGGAAATTCAAAATAATGTAAACTTTGGCATTAGTCTGATGGCATATTTGACGCCATTTTTGGCAGTCTTCCCGGCGAGGATGCTTAATTTTCAGGAAAAATGCCATGGACGAAATTTTGTCTAATGAGTGATCTGGGCGGTTATACTCCGAGGAGCCACGTCGACATCCTCGCGCCATGCCACCTTCATCCATGCCACCTTCATCCATGCCACCTTCATCCATGCCACCCCTCACCCATGCCACCCACATATTACATGGGACCAAGCTGTTCTCGCTGCTCTCTAAGAAATAACACAAATAAATAATCTGGATTAGAGTATTGCGTTTACATCAGTTGCTAGCAGAAGATTTCTTTTTAAGCACAAGTGTAAGTTAATTTACACTTACAGTGGGATATATCCCGGTCCCGCCAGCATCCATCCCAGAGAACCAGTGTTAAGTAATTACTTTGTATCTGTGTAGAAGTCTCTCAGGGACTGAACGTGAGGGCAGGCCTTCAGTGCTCGCCTGATAGGGGAGAGCTGAAGAATGCGAATGACGACAAATCAATTACAGTTAGTTTTTTAATTAATATCAATTAAAATCATCATCGATCATTAATATATGGGGGTAACTAGGATGATATTTCCACTATAATTTGCTGTAGGTATAATTGCTACTAACAATCACGATTTTTTTATATGCAGCTCCTGGAAAAAGCTATACATACTTCTTGCATTTACAAAAATTATCTGAGAGAGGATCATCACTGTCGTCACTCGGCATATAAATCCGTTTGTAGTGAATTCAAAATTAAATGCTGAATTCATGACATGTTTCCGTGGACTTTATGCACGGAGTTTATATAGTTTGTGATACTAATAAAACAGCACTTACAAATTTAGCTGATCGAGGATTACTAGGACACTCCTTGAGAATACGTATGCTGAATATATTTGCAAAGGTACGCTATGTACATGACCAATCACTTGATCATAGGGCTTCAAGATCATGGACAGTTACCTTGTCCTTCACTACTGCTTGCATCCTGTATGTGGTGCCGCACCTGCCTTTAAATGCCGATGGCTATGGGCCCCAACTGATAAGTCAGTAGTGTGATGCCAACCATGGGGATCCTGTTTAGGCAGTTTGGTGTGCGCATGCGAGACATCCTTGGGCTAAGACAGTGTGGACCACAAGGATTGGTTAAGGCAGTGTGGGCCACTTTGGCTGGACAGTAAGTGCTGGGGTGGTGGACGCGACAGGAGGGGGACTCGCGGGGCATTAGTCCTCATACATCATCCCCAAATGATCAGCTGTTTGACGGGGAGACCATTGCAAAGTGAGGTCATGCAACACTTCAGCACCTTTTGGGGCATTAGCAACTTTTTTTACCAGAAACAGTTTTCACAAAATACAGCAAAATTCGTGTTTCTGCCCTCGCAACATGTAGAGCAAATATCGATTACAGATATGGTTGCATCCCGCATGAGCAACAAATCAGGGGCTACATCTGTCTTTTTTTGCAGGACAGATAACAGGAGTGGCCAGCAATAGGAGGTATGCCTTTAGATAAATGTACAACATACATGCAATAGGCACGCACTAAGATTGCAAAATTTTGTCTATATATGAACTAATCAGAGTGCACTGTGGGCCTGCGTCTTGCAACTTCCGAAACAGATGATCTTGCAACCATGTCTTGCCGCAGTGTAATTGAATTCCAGTTAACAGACTGGTAGCACTCGCACCGTAGCAGCAAAGGTACTGCAACCGACGAACAAGTACGGTAATGGCAACTGGTTGCAGAAAGCCGTCCGTGCCCTGGTACACACACTGATTCAAGCATGAAATAAATACTGGTTGAGACTGGCTGGGTGGTGGAGGGTTGAGTGTGGGAGGATGGTGGTTTCTAAGGGTGCGGAGATCGTCTGGAGATGGTGGGTTGTAGGGTGGGGTGTGTTGGAGATGGTGGGTTGTAGAGGGGGAGTGTTGGTGATGGGCTGGTGAGGGGAGGGAGTGTTGGAGATGGTGGGTTGTAAGGGTGGAGGTGATTGAGAAGGTGGGGTTGTAAGGGTGTAAGGTCAGTGTTGGAAATGGTGGGTTTGTAAGTGGGATAGATTGGAAGATGGTGGGGTGGTGAGCGCGGAAGTGTTGGAGAGGGCGGATGATGATAGTGGGGGATAGTGTCTAGCAGCTTCATCATTCCTATTTCTGTGGGTGATTTGTACCCACTAGCTTCATCATACAAACGTTTGGCTCCAGGCCAGACTTCGGGAGAAGAACTCTCACAGAACCCACGTCTAGGTATGAATCCCGTTATACTTCTTAGCTGAGGGGGGTGGGGGGGCGTGTATGCCACCGATTCGGCACCACTGCTTTATTTCATTTGACAATATTGCGCGAAGGCAGAGTGCACCACAATGCAATGTTGCTGCAGGTGTGTGTGTACCAGCAGTTGTGTGTGGAGAGCCCTTTCAGCTTCTCTCTCTTTAGAGGACCTACATAAGCCCGGTAGGGAGGTAGGAAGACATGTGATCATACGGCATAATTTTCTCCAGAACGATAGTAACCTCGTCTTTTCCTATGTTTTTTGCGTTGACCATGTATTTCCTGTTCACTTCTCTGTAAGTGACAAAACTGATATGTATTTCCATATATTCTCATGTATATCCATGAGTATAGAGAAATACATATAGTACCTAATAGAATACATAGTGGTGATAGAGAAACCATGGTAGAAGCTGATGTGGGAGAATTCACATGGGGAATAGGCAAGTAACTCATGAGCACAAGACAAACAGTTATGGAGTAAAGCTGAAAGGCACCTATGGACCCTTTGGATACAAAAGAGAGCATAGGGATTATCTAGGAAGATCCTAGGAAATACTACATAGATTGGATTATATCGGGAGTTTAAAAGTGTGTCTATTGCATTGTTCTCACATTTTAGACTGTAGTCACATTAATTCCGTGGTTCTGTGATAATTTTGCACCATTCTGCTACTACAATAATGAAGGCGACACAATTCAAATTTACCAGTCAACACCAAAATACTTAAAAAAAATCACTATTAAGACCTAATGTCAATGACGACTGCAACCACATAATCTATTTTACAAATTTAAAATGAGACTAAAAATTAGGACTTTTTAGGTTGTATATGATAGTGTCAATATACTCAATTGCGTCGTGGTTGTTACAATCAAATGGTTTTTGTCCCCCTTCTTTAGCAAATGGTTCGGCATTAATTGGGCTCGTTAATAAAATAGAACAATAGTTCGCTCCTTTTTATACAACGTCAAGAATCAATTTATTACAACCAATTAAATTCACGAGGATTATTATCCTGCTGACTCAGAGACGCCATAGCAGTAGGGGATCCGAAGGACTACATTTATAGACATCATCTAGTATACATGCCGACGCTCTCTCTCCCTCAGAGATAACTATACCTGATAATCGTGGGATGAAGTTATCGAAACCAACACGTATTATTACTCTTAATGGCTTGTACACTCTACTCGTATCATAGATATTATATTGCAGAAGATATTCATTATAAACTCTCTATATCCCTGCGACCATTCATCAGTATGGAGACATACGGCTCGGGGCATGGGTGAGGGTGGCATGGTGAGGGTGGCATGGTGGACAGGTGGCTGGGTGAGGGGGGACATGGGTGAAGGGCAGGGGTGTAATGGTGCATGGAGTGAGGGGGTGGCATGGGGAGAAGGGGTGCCACAATGGTGTGAGGGGGTGGCATGGGGTGAGGGGTGGCATGGGTGAGGGGTGGCAATGGGTGATGTGTGTTCTATGTTTTTAGGGGGCCTTGGGTGCAGGGGTGCGCATGGGTGAAGGTGGCATGGATGAGAGGTGGTCAGTGGGTGAAGGTGCATGGATGAAGGTGGCATGGGTGGAA
>WNGS01166226.1:17055189-17067388 GCA_020271785.1 Procambarus virginalis | reverse complement strand
AACCACCTCACCATGAAGAGTGCCAACATCCCACCATGAAGAGTGCCAATCACCTCACCATGAAGAGTGCCAACCACCTCACCATGAAGAGTGCCAACCACCTCACCATGAAGAGTGCCAACAACCTCACCAACAAGAGTGCCAACCACCTCTCCATGATGAGTACCAACCACATCACCATGAAGAGTGCCAACCACCTCACCATGAAGAGTGCCAACAACCTCACCAACAAGAGTGCCAACCACCTCACCATGAAGAGTGCCAACCTCCTCACCAACAAGAGTGCCAACAACCTCACCAACAAGAGTGCCAACAACCTCACCATGAAGAGTGCCAACAACCTCACCAACAAGAGTGCCAACAACCTCACCAACAAGAGTGCCAACAACCTCACCAACAAGAGTGCCAACAACCTCACCATGACGAGTGCCAACAACTCACCAACAAGAGTGCCAACAACTCACCAACAAGAGTGCCAACAACCTCACCAACAAGAGTGCCAACAACTCACCAACAAGAGTGCCAACAACTCACCAACAAGAGTGCCAAGAACCTCACCAACAAGAGTGCCAACAACCTCACCAACAAGAGTGCCAACAACTCACCAACAAGAGTGCCAACAACTCACCAACAATAGTGCCAACAACTCACCAACAAGAGTGCCAACAACCTCACCAACAAGAGTGCCAACAACCTCACCAACAAGAGTGCCAACCTCCTCACCAACAAGAGTGCCAACAACTCACCAACAAGAGTGCCAACAACTCACCAACAAGAGTGCCAACAACCTCACCAACAAGAGTGCCAACAACTCACCAACAAGAGTGCCAACAACCTCACCAACAAGAGTGCCAACAACCTCACGAACAAGAGTGCCAACAACTCACCAACAAGAGTGCCAACAACCTCACCAACAAGAGTGCCAACAACTCACCAACAAGAGTGCCAACAACTCACCAACAAGAGTGCCAACAACTCACCAACAAGAGTGCCAACAACCTCACCAACAAGAGTGCCAACCACCTCACCAACAAGAGTGCCAACAACTCACCAACAAGAGTGCCAACCACCTCACCAACAAGAGTGCCAACAACTCACCAACAAGAGTGCCAACAACTCACCAACAAGAGTGCCATTGCCGCATCCGCCGCGATAAAGCAAGAGAAGCCGAATGAATGGTGAGATAAGTGCCATGAGTCACCGTAACTGCTTGTCTGGCTACACCCCCCCCCACCCCTCATAACACGGATCTCACCTACACTCATACTCATTCACATTTACTCAGTCACTCACTCACTCGGTCGCTTACACGTACTTGCTCCCACACGCACACACACTCCTGATACTTGCTCACATTCACTCAGTTGCTTACACTCTCGCTCACACTTACTCAATCGCTCACACGCATTCGCTACGGGCTCACCATAGCCTGTGCTACATGGAACTTTTTGTTCCGATTAGCTGAATCTACAACAACAACAACAACAAACAACAACAACAACGCACTTGCTCACCATCACTCGCTCTAACTTACTTACAGTCATACTCATCTCAGAGCCTGTTTTTTTTATTGTGCACCCCATACTTATCATGTGAGCGGTAGTTTGTTGTGCACCCAACAACACTCTTGTCCCTAGCCTTTCGCTCTCGTCCCTAACCTCTCCCTATCGTCCCTAGCCTTTCGCTTTCGTCCCTAGCCTCTCACTCTCGTCCCTAACCTATCGCTCCTGTCCCTAACCTATCGCTCCTGTCCCTAACCTCCATCGTCTTCTGCAATTATCACTACTGAGATTCTGGCCTCATTTTCCTGTCCTGGACTTCTGACCTTTCTTCCGGCTCTGGGTCCCCTGGTTTCTGTTTCCTGTACTGGGTTCCTGCCCTCATCTTCTTGCCCTGAGTTCCTGCCCCCTACTTCTTGCCCTGGGTTCCTGCCCCCTACTTCTTGCTCTGGGTTCCTGCCCCCTACTTCTTGCTCTGGGTTCCTGGCCTCTACTTCTTGCTCTGGGTTTCTTGACCTCTCTGTCCATCTTGCTTCGTCCCCTCTCCCACCAATCCTTGAGGCTCCTGCTTGATACCTGCTTGACGGGGTTCTGAGAGTTCTTCTACTCCCCAAGCCCGGCCCGAGGCCAGGCTTGACTTGTGAGAGTTTGGTCCACCAGGCTGTCCATGGGTTCGGTTCTTGGCGTGTTTGTTATTGGTGGACGGTCGTGATCGACTGTGGTAACAAACTCACGAAGCCAACGCTAAATGTACGCAGACGTAAACAGCGCGCCAACAAGACCCTACAGTGTTCACAAGCTGTGCTCAAGTGCTGATGTGCTTTTACGATGGTACCAGCACCATGACTGCGATTGTCAGTCTATAACTCTTGGTCGGTATAACTAAATGAATGCCATCTTTTGTTGTTCTTCCTTTAGACGAAATGATAACTGACGTAATTTTCAGCGCTGGAACCTGCGGGTGTGTTTGGGCGTTTGGATGTCTCCAGTTGTGAGGGTTCCTAGCTAGGCCGAGCTATCTCTGTGGACGGTATAGTTCCGTATATGTTTGAATTTACCAGAAAAGATTTTTTTTTTAGCTTTTTGTTAGTTTATTTACTACCACAGTCGTAGCTAGTATGGGAAGTGTAGCACTTGAGGCCTACCGCTGCCTCGGATGTGTTCAATTGGCTGCTCTGAAGGAGGAAAGTCAGTCTTGAGCATAAACACGAGGAGGAGAGCAGTCTTTGAAAGTGACACGAGATTGAGCTCAGTCTCTATCAGTAGATGATGATGACGTGTGCCCTGAGCAGGATACGAAAATGACCTAGGTCCTGGGTAGGACAAGAAGATAATGGTGAACGAGGTCCTGGGTAGAATTGAACATTTCCGGATGTTAGAGAGAGAGTTCTTAACCGTTCATGACTACCTACCTCAGAACACCATGGTGGACATAGCTCCTCTGGATTAAATATACATAATATAAACCACAGCTTCAACATAGTTCAGGGTTCGTACTTTTTTTAAGGGCACAACAAAAACTGAGACAGCCTAACTAAAATTTGAATTAACCTGTCCAAGATCTAAATAAACAAACGAAGATCTAACATGGATTATAAGGCTAATTTAGTACATGAATAAAATAATTTTGGCCTAAGAAGAGCTAAGGTCGGCTGTTGCCTTCTTCATCAGGACCTCTACAAAAAATACAAACACAAAAACTTGCATCAGTGTAAATAAAAAGACATGACATACGCAAAAAAAAAGACATATTTCAAGCAAATAAACTGACGATTGCTGGAGGGTTCCTGCGTCGTCCAGAGGCCAGTCAGGGCCAATGAGACTCAACAAATGCAGCAACGCTCTCGGCTAATGCAAACAACACATGTTTCAATTTCAAATGGACACTTGCCTCGTCAGAGATCAGATATCCCACGCAGCAGCCAACGTGCACCTGTTCCTACACCCACACGTGTCTCAGGGACCATTCACGTCTTCGGCGGTGTGGTGGGGAGGGGGGGGGGCGGGGTTGTTTGGTGTGGGGGTTGGGAAAAGTGTTTGGTGGAGGGGTATCGGGTGGAGGAGTGTTGAGTGGAGAGGTTGTGGGTGGACGGGTTGTGGGTGGACGGGTTGTGGGTGGACGGGTTGTGGGGGACGGGTTGTGGGTGGACGGGTTGTGGGTGGACGGGTTGTGGGTGAACGGGTTTGGGTGGACGGGTTGTGGGTGGACGGGTTGTGGGTGGACGGGTTGTGGGTGGACGGGTTGTGGGTGGAGGGGAGGTAGAATGCCTGATATCAACACTTATGCATCAATAAGAGAATAAACAACGGGGTATATGATCACAAGATACAAGATACCGATTGGAGTAAACAAGGTGGATATGAACAGCATCTTTAAATTGAAAGAAAGCAGGACAAGATGACATGTAAGACTAGAAACTCAAATGGACCCAAGAAATGCAAGGAAAGACTTGTGCCCTTTTCGGGCGATCGACAACCTAAATTAACTGAAAGAATAGGCTGTGGAAGCCACCTCTATCTAGAACTTTATGGCCAGATTCGATGAAGCATTCGAACATCACAATAGTCAAAATAGTCCAGTACCAGAAACGTAATTGGTACAGCAACGCTAATTGGCGGGGGATAAAGAGCTTGATCTCACTTCCCAGTGGTGGCTGCTAGGTAAGCACTGTTGAAAAAGCTCCGGCCGCCGCCATCACATCAAAGCCCGTATTGATAATGTCCTCCTCGACGTTAAATCATGACTTCCACTGCGCCATAACAACTGTATATCACGGGACGAAGTGGGGCTTCAACAGGCAAATTAGTCATACACGATGGGCATGCCACATTCATAAAACACACACACACACACACACACACACACACACACACACACACACACACACACACACACACACACACACACACCACACACACACACGCACACACGCACGCAAAGAATGGGTGAATCAGTTCTCTATGCCAGTGGTGGCGTTGACGTCACTACNGCACTACACATCAAGAAGTCAACAACAGCAATCAACAGCCAATTAACGCACTACTATATTCTACCCCTTCAAGACTCCGCTCCAATATAGAAACATCAAGAAATACGGGCCAATAGGCCTTCTGCAGTTACAGATCTATTCTTCCCTTATACCCATTGTTTCGTGTTCTGTGTTTGTTCTCACCTCACCCCAAACCATTGTAACATGTCACCTCACCCAAATGCAGGTATTTAAACTCTGTTCAGTTATAGTTGTTCTGTGTGTGTGTAACTAAAGTCTTTTGAAAATGTAATAAGTTTTACGAAACGCGCTCAAGTGTCGCGTCAGACTAAGAAATAAAGAATGAATTTTGGAGAATTGATTTTAATTTACCGTCATCAGTAAAAACAAACATAAGGAAAATTGAGAAAATTCGTGTTAGAATCATTAATCTTACTTTTTCGGTCATATTTAATAACATATGTCTACAGGAAAGACTGCTACCAAAATATACTAATATATATAATATATATATATAAAATTAATATACCATGTTATTCAATGAAATAGGTTAATGAGCTCAGCTTTACATAAATATTTTGCTATAACATACATCTAATTTTGAGTTATGGAGACCGAACACAAAAACTCCTTTATTAACAATGAGCGTTTTGTGTTTGTTAAGCCTTATCTCTACTTCAGAGCACCTTCTTGTCTTATCTGTGAAGATCTGTCCAGACTCCAGGAGGTGTGTTCCGGACAAGAGCAAGGCTCCAGGAAGAGTTGTGTTCCCACGCATGGACCAAGCTCCATGAAGAAGTATGAATTAATTTCTGTATACACTAAATTGCGAAAATTCTAGAACAAACCTCAGATCATTCCATATGTTCCTGTTCTGAATCATGATTTTTACTCTATGCTAACTGGCTTCTACCTATCAAACACACCGAAATCCAATTACGCATATCTATTCACCGTGTCACTCAAACGCTTCCTTCATCAGTCCAGCCATCTAACTCCCCAATTGTGAGAATGCTTTGACACAAGGCCAACATAAGGCTAGCTCTCAAGTTGGAGAAGCAGGCAGTAGTGACGCGGAAGGTGCCCAGACGCACAAATGGTGTACCTAACTAACAGAAACAGAGTCTCGATGAAATGACGGGAGGGGTTTAGTAATGGTAATGACAATGGTAATGACTGGTAATGACAAGATGTCATTACCAGTCCCACTAGGCTCAGTACTAGGGTTGACTTGGCTTCCTTCATCTCAGTGTTTGCCGATGATGCACACACTTCACGAGGAGCATTATTGACGTTGCAGTCTGCATGAATCTGCAAGATTATTTAGAAAAACGAACTAAAGGTCGAATTAGTGGTTTATAAAGCCTCCCGGTCTCTCGAGTTGTTACGACATCACTAAAATGATGTACTAAATTGCCTGAACATAACCTAACCGAGGACCCACGAATAAATAATGGAACAGCTCATCAATTTTTCGTGCCGCTATGTTTTATAGTACATCATATATTAGCCGATGGCGCTTTCAACGTCAAAATACGATGCAATATTTGAGATGACAGGTTGTATAGAGATAAACTCAGACAAGTGCAAAGTAATAACGCTTTTCTTAGGGAACCTGAGGTAGCCCCACAATGTACCTCTAAATAAGAGCGGAAATCCTGCTTGAGTCAAGTAGAGAGAACGACCAGGCAATGGACATCGCACCGAACCTGTTTCCCGTAGCCCGGATCAAACGGGTATCATCAGCAGTGTATCCTAGGGTGACCAACCTTAGAACTGCATTTAAAAATATAAATAATGTATTATTCAGATTGTACGTTGCAAATATCAGAAGATAAACATTTATGCAGCGCCAGGGTGAATTAAATATTTGGGTAAACACAAAAGAAAGTTGGGAGAACTTACAGAGCCGTGTTTCGAAATTAGTTCAAGACAAGAATAAAACTTTCAGTCACTAGAAGATGAAAGAGTCAGCAGTAAACATGATTACTACATACAAAATTCTCAGGCAATAAACTTGTCAGCAAGGGTTGACCATATGGAATAGAAGGTTCAGGAATAATAATGGACAGGTAGAAATTAAAACCAATCAGCCACAAAGATATAAATAATAATTATAATATAGTGTTAAAATAGCGAACAAATGGTCTGCACTAAGATAGTTAGTGTGGTGGACGTATGCTCCTAACTCAGCTGAAAATATAATATGACGGAGCCCAGTAGACTCTGGAACCTGAACACAAGTTGACTGAAGGTTAAGGACTGGACAAGATAGCTCAAGCAAAGACAAGAAAATACCCACAAGCCCAATTAGGTGAGTAATCAAATAACCAATTACACATTCAAATACTCCTTTCTCAGTTCAAACATCCACAAATACCAAACATCCTACAAAGTAGATCATCATCCTACTGAGAACACTACACAACGGGACAAAAAATAAAAAATAAACTCCGTTTCTCCACTTTCCCCTCAGCCCTGATCACCCACAAACAAACACAGTAAAAGCACCACCACCACAGAACCTAAACGAGACGGAGAGAGGGTGTGTAGGAGTGACCGTCTCAGCACAGGACATATGACGCTGTCTGCATTATTTCATATTTCCCCCACAGACCCTCCCTTGTGTCACTCAGGTCCCAGAGGGGGTCAGCAGGCAGTCAGGGCTCGACCGCCCCATAGGGTTACTAGGGAGGAGGATAAGAGGGAGAGAGGGAATAGGGGATGATGGGTGATCGAAGGAAAGGGATTAGACAAGGGATGCACAGGGGACACACGGAGGGAGGGAGGGAGAGAGAGAGAGCGAGAGAGAGAGAGAGAGAGAGAGAGAGAGAGAGAGAGAGAGAGAGAGACGAGAGAGAGAGAGAGAGCGAAAGAGAGAGGAGAGAGGAGGGGAGGATTGCGACACAGCCCAGTCTTGTCACGTCACATCTCGGGTTGCACTTTTTTCCCTTCATAAGGTGACGCCTAGCACTGATTGGTCTGGTATGTCCACGACCGGCAGGCTCTCTCTCTCTCTCTCTCTCTCTCTCTCTCTCTTCTCTCTCTCTCTCTCCCTCTCTCTCTCTCTCCCTCTCTCTCTCTTTCTCTCTCCCTCTCTCCCCCCCCCTCTCTCTCTCTCTCCCTCCTATTCTCTCCCGCTCCCTGCAATTCTCACTCTCTTTCCTTCTCCCTCAATTCCTATTTTTTCTTTTCCTCTCTCCATTCTGTTTTCTCTCATACGTGTTGTCTCTCCCTCCCTACATCCGTTCATACCATTCTATTTTCAACCCGATCAGTCTACATTCCTGCTTCCAATTCTCTGTACCTCTCTCCCTTGTGTTCTTTCTGTTCCTTATTTTATTAACACATTTAGGTACATCTGCATTTGTGCAGCTGCCCTAGACTATATGAAGGGGAGTACAGTGTGTCAAAAAGCTAGGTACGTGATGCTAAAAAATCCCCATCACACAGGATGGTTAGTCATATAGAGGCACGTGTTATGTGGTCTGCACTGACAGACTCTGGGTTCGTTATGAGGATATCATGAACACAAGAGTGAATAAGGTAGCAGTGATACTAAAAGTCCCCATCTCGCAGGATGGTTAGTTATACAGGGCCATAACTTCAGTATCCTGCACTGGCAAATTTTGGGTGCACTATGAAGATATCTTCAAGAACGCGAGAGTGAATAAAGTAATTGCAAACTCTGTTCCTTTTTTTTTTTATTAATTCCTTAGGTACATCTGCATTAGTGTGACGGCCAGCCAGCTTTCACTGATTATGAGGGGGAGGAGTCTATAGAGCCCAGTCCCCCTCTTAATTTAAATTAATAGGAAGGATTGGGCTCTATAGCTTCCGGCACGACGCTAGGACCGACCCCGAACCAAGTGGGGTGCCCCTGCTCTCGCAAGTTCGAAACTTGGTGAGAACATAGGGTTTATAATGATTTCCAGCTTGGGGGCCATTTAAGCCTTGTTTCATATGCAGGCGATGAGTCACAATAACGTGGCTGAAGTATGTTGACCAGACCACACACTAGAAGGTGAAGGGACGACGACGTTTCGGTCCTTCCTGGACCATTCTCAAGTCGATTGCCTCAAGTCACAATCGACTTGAGAATGGTCCAGGACGGACCTAAACGTCGTCGTCCCTTCACCTTCTAGTATTCGGGCTCAGTCAGTCCTCCCTGGCCAAAGCTCGAATCCAGATGAAATTGTTAGTGATTGTCGCGGAAATCTAAGGAAATATTCGTACCTTGCAAGGGTGATCAAAAAGTTAAATGTACTGAAAGAAGAAGTTGTGGAAGCCACCTCCATCCTTAACTTTACGACTAGATTCGAAAAAGAATGCGAATATTAAGGTTGCTAAATATAACGCAAATGGTAAAACAAGGCTAGTAGGAGAGGCAAAAGGAGCTAGTCCTCACTCCTACTTTAGAAACTGATAGAGAAGTATTGATATAAGTACTTTGTCACCAGAGACTGTTTGGGCAGGAGGTGGTGTAATGTTTAGGTTGGACATCCTTTCAGACGACCACCTGGTCATTCTCTAAGCAAGGACTGTTTATTTCCTCAATCTAACCCGTAGAGCTCTTGTGCATTGTTCATCTCATAAAAGCAAATTGGCACCTATTTAAGCAGACAAGCAGACACCTCGTTGGAAGATAAAGCATGCGTCTCGTTAAGCAGACAAGCAGGCACGTTGTTAGGTAGACATGCAAGCGCCATGTTAGGCAGACAAGGAGTTCTCATGATGCAGACAGGCAGGCACCTAGTTAGGCAGAGAGGGGTACCTAGTTCAGTAAAGATATGTAGCTAGGCAAACATGCAGATAAATAGTCATCTAGCAACAGGTAGCTAACTACAAAGAGATACACACAATTCTCTAGGTAGGAAGATATACATATCTAGATAGGCAAGGCGGCACGGGACATCACTCTCTACCCTGCAAACAATCCTCCACTACGCTTCCCACAATCACGACCATCACGTCTCCCACACAACACCACGACTACCGCGCCTCCCACGCAACGCCACGACCACCACATCTCCCCAATAATCCACCGCCACGTCTCCCTCAACACCCCCCACCATGCCTTCCCCAACCCACAGCACGTCTCCTTCAACCCCCCACCATGCCTTCCCCAACCCACAGCACGCCTCTCCTCCTCCCCTCCCATCCCGCACCAAGCCTCCACAACAATCCCCCGACCACGGAGACGTGACAGAGGAAGAGATCGCCAGGGGCTGACACAGTCCCTCCTTGTGGCAAGATCCTGGCCGAGACAGGAGCTGTTGTGTCCTTTCCTCGGACCTCTGTTGTCTTTGTGGCGGGAGGATGGCACGTACGCCTTTTCACACTCCTTCTTCACTCTCTAGACTTTCCTCTCCCTTCCTGTCTCTCTCTATCTTTCCCCAGTCTCCGTCTCTCGCTCCTTTTCCCAATTCTGCTTCTCTTCTGTGTCATTATTTGTAAATAATCATCTTGTTCGTTGCTATTTGCATGCTTCTGTCTGTCCCTATATGATCAGTGATGTTTACTCTCTACGTCTGTAACTGTCTATCACTGGTTCTCATTGACTGTCTCTCTAGTTGTCTAGATACTTCGCATTAAATTCTTGTTAATGTTTACAAGCTGAGGTTTCTTGTACGGTCCCGTAGAAACACGAGCCGATGCATATACTGTCGTCGACTCCCGGCTTGAAGTGTCGGCAGTGACTGTAGCACTATCATTAATAAGGGTGAATCGTTTGTCATATATTTAAAAATTGTCTATGTCGTTTATCGGATCCTCCAGATACTATGTCCTCCAGATACCGGGTTCACCAGAGGCCGGGTCCCCCTGATACCTTGTCCCCCAGAGGCCGGGACTCCCAGATACAGGGTCCCACAGATGCCAGGTCCCCCAAATTTCGTATCCCCCAGATACCACGTCCTCCAAATACAGGGTTCCCCAGATGCCGGGTCCCCCAGATACCGGGTCTCCCAGATAACGAGTCCCCCAAGATAACGAGTCCCCCCAGATGCCGGGTCCACCAGATACTATACATCCTGCAGATACCGGGTCTCCCCCAGGTGCTAGATCCCCAGGGACATGAGTCCCCAGGGTACTAACACGGTTGTGGGACTGCTTTCCTTCCCTTTGTCAGAGCGTGAATGGGACCTTGACTGCTGTGTTACCTCCTCTCCTGGCGAGATGTGTTATGTGGCGCGACCTCTGTTGGCGTTTTGTGATACGTGCCCCTTCTGTTGTTCTGTGTGCTTAGTTGTCTTCTCTGGTAACCTGTTTTGCTGCCTTTATTACCTCTCATGTTGGTTTGTTTTGTGTGCTTCTGTTGACTAGGGACATCTTAATTGGTTTTAGTTTATAATAATGTCTGTTCTGTACTATGTTCTCTCCCTCTTTCTCTGGCTAGCTTTTTCTCTATCCATCTATCTAGCTATCTCACTAGCCATCTTTCTAGTTAATTATCTAGAAATATATCTACGAATCTAGCTATATATTAGTAATTAATATAGCCATCTGTTTTTCTTTTCTCTTTAGCACTATCTAGCTAATAATCAAGCTGTCTGCTTAACTGCTAATCTAGAACTCTGTCTATCCACTAATCAAACACTCAGCGTAACTTTATCTCTAGCACTCTGACTATCTCTCTAGCTACCTTTCTAGTCTTAGTTCCTGTTGTCCTTAGCATCATTCTGCCTTTTATGTCATACTCGTCTTTAGCCAGCATGTAAATGACACAGAGAACTGTGACGATGATTTTATCTGTCACATGCATCTCTAGTTGAGTTCCTCACACACTTCCTTGTCACTCTCTTTTAACCTCTCTGCTTCTATCTTTAGGTTCACTTCCATTCTCTTCTCTGATGTTTTCCTCCTGAAGTGGCAGTGAAGCAGTTTGGTATTGGTCTTTGCTTTATTTGCTATGTCATATTTATACTATCTCTCTGCTTCTCTTGTCTCACTTTGTTGCCGCCGGAGGCGGCTAGTTTGTTGTGCACCCCCATACTCATCCTGTGAGCGATAACGCAAAAAAATGGATTATAGAGGGGCACAAATGGTCTTTATCAGACCTCAATGGAGATTATTTCATTAACAGTTACATCTATGCTGCACACCTTATATTACATATCAGCCAGTTATAGAGATTGTTCCATTCCAATAGCTATGTATTTACAGTAAATAATTATACATTAATGGTAGGTCATTTCGCTAATACATAATTGTTACATAATACATAATTACTCTGAGGTACTCATTACTGGGTCTCTCGTATTTTCCTCTGCTCTCTGATATTCTGCTATTCCTATAGTTTCTATAGGACCCTGCAATAACTCGAGCTGCCTCCATATATTCCTGATTAAACCATGGCTAACGTTATCTTTTGCATTTAAGTTTTTTTCTTTTGGGTAAAGTTATAAACTTCCTGATTCTTCTGGGTGATGCTTCCTTATATTTCTGGGTTATATAGTTCATCATGACTGGTTCAGCAAAGTTCTGTTACCCATGATATTTTTATTACAAATTTTCTAATTCCCTCGTAATTTCGCTTTCAGTAATCCAGTCATTTGTATTCAAGTCTCTTCCTTGAGTAGGTTATCCTTACTTCCACCAAATATTAAAACGTTAGAACGCTTATTTTTTGCAAAGGGGAGTGCAGGAACAAATGACTGTGATCACTCATTCCCACTCATTTAGGGGCTTCCAATTGTTTTGTATGTCTGA
>WNGS01166226.1:17036280-17049643 GCA_020271785.1 Procambarus virginalis | reverse complement strand
GGACAAAAAGGAGAACCAGAGGAGACCTGATTGCAACATACAAGGTATAGAGAAACAGAGCAAACAAAGACGAATTGCACGGAACGCGCAGATGTAAATTGGACGCGAAGATGATTTAGATATTTCTTGAAAGAGATTCTTGTACAGTGGCAGTGACAGGCACGGTGAGTAGGTTTGGTTAGTTCTCTTTATTGTTAACAAGGAGCTATTGCAAGAAATTACCTACGTAGGAGTAATTACATAATAAGAGTCGTGGATCCGGAGCTTAAGTTCAATTCTCTTAAACACAGGTGGTACAAAATGAACGCACACACACACACACACACAGAAGAGTAAGGGAAGACATGATAATCACCTACAAATTCTCAGGAGAATTGACAGGGTGGACAAAGACAAACTCTTCAGCACGGGTGGAACACGACAAGAGGACACAGGTGGAAACTTAGTACCCGATGAGCTACAGAGACGTTACAAAGAATTTTGTCAGTGTCAGAGTAATTAATAAATGGAATGCACTAGGAAGTGATGTGGTGGAGGCTGACTCCATGCACAGTTTCAAAATAGATATGATAGAGCCCAGTAGGCTCAGGAACATGTACACAAGTTGATTGACAGATGAGAGGCGGGACCAAATAGCCAAAGCTCAAACCCCCGCAAGCACAATTAGGTGAGTACAGTTAGGTGAGTACACACACCCACGGGGCCTCGCGGCTGAGTAGATATCGCTTGCGGATCGTAGTCCTAATGGCCCGGGTTCCGTTTCCGCCTCCACGACGGAGGCGGATACAAATCAGGCAGATTGTTTTCATCCTGATGTCTCTGTTCACTTAGCAGTAAATAGGTACCTGGAAGTTAGACAGCTGCTATGAGCTGCTTCTTGAGGATGTGTGTGTTAGTGAGAGATATATGTAGTAGATGTAATAGAAGACAAATAAAATAACTAGAAGGCAAGGTTCAAGAGCTAATAACTCGATTCTGCATTCACAAAAAGTAAATAAGCACACCACACCACACACACACACACACACACACACACACAACACACACACACACACACACACACACACACACACACACACACATATGATCACCACAAACAGGGATACATAATCACCAAATACAAAATTCTCAGGGGAATTGACAGGGAAGATAAGGACGGATTATCTAACATGGGTGTTACGGGTTATTCATGCCCGTGCCACCTCTTGGGTGGCTTAATCTTCATCAATCAACACGGATCATACACACACAAGGAAACACAGGTGGAAACTGAATACCCAAATGACCCACAGAGAATTAGAAAGAACATTTTCAGTGCCAGAGTAGTTAATAAATGGAATGGATTATGAAGTGATGTGGTGGAGGTTGACTCCATACACAGTTTCAAATGAAATATGATAGAGCGCAATAAGCTCAGGAACCCTGTGTAGCTTGACAGTTGAGAGGCGGGACCAAAGAGCCGAAGCTCAACCCCCGCAAGCACAAGGTGAGTACCAACCATGGCTACAGTTCATTATGGTAATCGCCAAGCAGCGGATGTGAGGTGTTTGTACCAAAGACGACCAGAATATTAAGTATTCCCCTGTCCTCCTTTCTCTCGTCTCTCATTGTCCCTACCTTTCCTCCCAATTCCATTTCCCCCTCTTTCCTATCCTTTTCCATTATTATCTGTTTCCTTTATTGTCTCTATTTTCACCTACCTTACCTGTGTGTGTGTGTGTGTTTGGTGTGTGTGTGTGGTGTGTGTGTGTGTGTGTGTGTGTGTGTGGTGTGTGTGTGTGTGTGTGTCTGTGTGTTGTGTGTGTGTACTCAACTAGTGCTTGCGGGGGTTGAGCTCTGGCTCTTTGATCCCGCCTCTCAACTGTCAATCAACTGGTGTACAGGTTCTTGACCTACTGGGCTCTATCATATCTACATTTGAAACTGTGTATGGAGTCAGCCTCCACCACATCACTGCTTAATACATTCAACCTGTTTACTACTCTGACACTGAAAAAGTTCTTTCTAAAGTCCTTGTGGCTCATGTGCGTACTCAGTTTCCACCTGTGTCTCCTTGTTCGCGTACCACCAGTGTTGAATAGTTTATCCTTGTCTACCCTGTCAATTCCCTGAGGATTTTGTAGGTAATGATCATGTCTCCAATTACTCTTCTGTCTTCAAATGTCGTAAGGTGCATTTCCCGCAGCCTTTCCTCGTAACTCATGCCTCTTAGTTCTGGGACTAGTCTAGTGGCATACATGTGTGTGTGTGTTTTGTGTGTGTGTGGTGTGTGTGTGTGTGTGTGTGTGTACTCACCTAATTGTACTCACCTAATTGTGCTTGCGGGGGTTGAGCTTTGGCTCTTTGGTCCCGCCTCTCAACTGTCAATCAACTGGTGTACAGTTAACTCAACTGTGCTCAACTGTGTGTGTGTGTGTGTGTGTGTGTGTGTGTGTGTGTGTGTGTGTGGTGTGTGTGTGTCAACTCCCTACCAAATGTATAGAATGTTTTCTTCACCTTCATAATTCGTAAATACCTGTACAAACATGCTTGGCAACGGAGGCAGCTGAGAAGGATAGTAATAGCCATTTAGGGAGGTCTTCAGGTGACGCAATTAAGATAATTATATTATTAAATCCTGGCGGAGCTTACCGTAGTACTCAGCACTCACAAAAGTTAAAGTTCATTGGTACTCAAATACTCAATGTTCTTGAGTGCTGGAAGTTTAATAACGCTCAGAAGTTTTAGATTAACACTATCAGAATCTCCTGATTATAAGAATCAGAAAGTCCGGGTTATAACTCTGGGAAAGTCCGGATTATAACTCTGGGAAAGTCCGGATTATAAATATCTGAACGTTCGGATTAAAACTCTCAAAAGTCCTAATTATACCTCTTAGAATGTCAAGATAATAACTTTCACAAAGTTCGGATTATAACTGTCAGGATGTCCGGATTATAACTCAGAACATCTGGATTAACACACACTCAGAACGTCAGGAATAAACTTTCAGAAAGCCCATATTATAACTCTCAGAACGTCCGGTTTTATAACTCTCAGATTGTCCGGATAACCGGCGAGAGGTTCATTCAAGTGCGATTCGCCGTCGGATAATCTCTGAAAGATTTGGAAGCAATTTGAGGTCTCGTCATCCTCGCTAATAGGGAAGTTTTATAAGCAAGAATTAATGTTGTCAGACCATAATAAAGCTTAATGATTTCATTATCTCAAATGACTGCGATTAATGGACCCATAAAATGTGACCGGGTTTAAGACAAGCGCTGCCAACGAGGAGAATGCTAAATACCTTTATAACACCTGTGTGTATTAATGATAATCGTATTTATATCTATAAGCGAAAATGCCTGTTTGTTTGTTCGAAGTTGGGGGCCAGGCACTGTTGCTGACTATGGCACTGTTGTTGACTATGGCATTGTTGCTGTCTATGGCACTGTTGCTGACTATGGCACTGTTGCTGACTATGGCACTGTTGCTATGGCACTGTTGCTGACTATGGCATTGTTACTATGGCACTGTTGCTGACTATGGCACTGTTGTTATGGCACTGTTGCTGACTATGGCATTGTTACTATGGCACTGTTGCTGACTATGGCATTGTTGCTGACTATGGCACTGTTGCTGACTATGGCACTGTTGCTGACTATAGCACTGTTACTATGGCACTGTTGCTGACTATGGCATTGTTACTGACTATGGCACTGTTGCTGACTATGGCATTGTTACTGACTATGGCACTATTGGTGATTATGGCATGTCTTCTACCTATGGTACTGTTTCCTGACTATAGCACTACTGCTGACTGTAGCACCGTTGCTGACTATGGCAGTGCTGCTGGCTGTAGCACCGTTGCTGACTATGGCACTGCTGTTCACTCCTCCATCGCTGCTGATGCTGCTGTAACTAAATGAGTTGAGGAGGAAGATGAGGACAAAAATACCGCCGAGGAGGTAAATTAGGAGAAGAAATTTGATAAAATGGAGCAGAGCAGTGAAAAAGAGAAGGAAGAAAGGAAAAGAGAAAAGATCAGTTTGCCTCAGCGGCTGATGCAGGATTGACGTAACCGAAGTCGCCACTATCATCTGGTAATCCAAGCCGAAGGTCGTTCGGATTCTGCGTTCCATGAGGTCCAGCCGGCCTCTTAGCTCCGCTTATTGTTTCTTTCTGCGTTGTCTCTCTGGATCTTCAAGCGACCCTGTGTACCAGGATGTCCTACGGACCTCTTAACTTCACATTTTGTAGTTGCGACGTCTCGCCAGTGTTCTCTAAGAGGGACCTGTGTCTAAGGCGCCCCGCCAGTCGTCAACACCTCTCCTGGGACTCCTACCCACGCAGGAAAACTCGCACAGAGCAATTTTTAGAAAGAAAACGTGGTTTATTGCTTTGGAGTAAATATTGATCTGAGGAATACGGAATTTAAAGATACAATTATCTACCGTTAACAGTACGAATTAACCGCAGCAACATCTCGAAGCTATCTGAAAAGTTTCTTTCACTGTAACATTAAAACAACAAACGTGTCTTAGACCACACAGTGATAAACAGTGTCATCAGAATGTGAGGGACAGTGTCACCAGAATGTGAGGACAGTGTCACCAGAATGTGAGGACAGTGTCACCAGAATGTGAGGACAGTGTCATCAGAATGTGAGGACAGTGTCACCAGAATGTGAGGACAGTGTCACCAGAATGTGATGGACAGTGTCACCAGAATGTGAGGACAGTGTCACCAGAATGTGAGGACAATGTCACCAGAATGTGAGGACAGTGTCACCAGAATGTGATGGACAGTGTCACCAGAATGTGAGGACAGTGTCAACCAGAATGTGATGGACAGTGTCACCAGAATGTGAGGAAAGTGTCAGCAGCAGTATTTTGCGTTGAATATTCGTCAGAAATGTTAAGTGTCAAGAATGGAGTTTTTGGCATGTATTTTTGTTTACTCTTACTTTTTAAATAAAACAAACAAAACAGGAAGAAGGTGCGACAGTGGCAATCAAAACACCAGTGACTATTAGCCTAAATCAAACGGAGAGAAAGAGAACGCTACGGAGCAAGCACACGCAATGACACACACACACCAGTTGATTGACAGTTCAGAGTCGGGACCAAAAGCCAAGTGAACCCCCGAAAGCACAACTAAGTGAGCACACACACAACATACACACACACACACACACACACACACACACACACACACCACACACAACACACACACACACACACACACTCAGGGGAATTGACCGGGTAACAAGGATAAAACTATTCACACTGGCGGGACGCGAACAGGGGACACAGGTGGAAACTGAGTACTCACATGAGCCACAGGGACGTAAGTAGGAACTTTTTCAGTGTCAGAGTAGTCAACAGATGGAATGCATTAGGCAGTGATGTGGTGGAGGCTGACTCCATACACAGTTTTAAATGTAGATATGATAGACCCCAGTAGGCTCAGGAACCTGTACACCAGTTGAATGACAGTTGAGAGGCGGGACCAAAGAGCCAAAGCTCAACCCCGCAAGCACAATTAGGTGAGTGCACACACACACACACACACTGGTCACTCAAGAGGCTCGGTGACCGCCACAATAAGCGGATTTAATGTGAGTTAGAATACGCATGGGAAGCCTTATGCAAATTATCACTGATCTTGTTACTTGACTCCTGGCCAATGGCCGCCGCTTGGAGAGGGTGACGGGCTTAGGGGGTGGTTAGGGGTGTTGATTTTAGGAGCGGTGTTGGGGGTGATTAGGGGTAGAGGGACGATGAAGGGAAGAGGTATGGTGAGGGGGTATCTGTTTGGCCACACTGTAATTTGGGGAATTATGAGGAATATTTCGGCTCTAAGAAATGTACTGGGCTAGGGAATATATAATGAGATTGTGAGCACTATAGGTGATGGGAAATAGAGAGGTGGTGTTGGGAAATAGGGAGGTGGTGTGGGGAAATAGGGAGGTTATCTTGAGGTTATCTTCTGATGATTTTGTGGCTTAGCGTCCCCGCGGCCCGGTCCTCGACCAGGCCTCCTTTTTGTTACACCCCCCCCCCTTCGGGAAGCCGCCTGTAGCAACTGTCTAAAAGGGAGGGTGTCTTTGGAATATGAGGATGCAGGTACAGATAGGGTGGTGTGAGGAATAGTGGTCACCACCTTTTCTTCTTCTTCTCATATTCACAGGAATTGCATTGTCCTTTCTTTAACTGCTGGGCCGTCACTCCTACTTACTAGAGAGCAAGTGCAGGACCCCTGTCCCGGAATAATGTGATCTTCCCTAACCTACCAATTGTAGTTAACCTATCCGAACCTAGTCCAAGCATACCTAACCTGCCTTACCTTATCTTGACCTAACCTAACCTACCTTTCTTAGCCTAGTCTAAACTCTTTTACCCAATACTAACCTATTCTATACTATCCTATCCTATTAACCTACCCTACTCTAACCACCAGCCTTAACCTACTCCAACCAAACCTTATCTGCCTTACTCTATCCTGACCTAACGAAACCTACCCCCCACCCTACCCTATACTAACCTACCCTACCTTTTAAGTTAACCAATCTATAATTACCTACCCCCAATCCTAACTAGCCTTACCCTGTCTTGGCTTAGCTTAACCTGCCTTCCCGAATTTGACGGGATATAAATTAACATTCACTAATGTAACCAACCAACCCCTTCTCTATCACCTTCTCTGGAATGTTAATTTATGTCACGTCAAGTTAAGGGTACTAACTTGGTCCTCACGCCGGCGAGTTCACCTTACTCAAACATGGGCCAGTCCAACACTGTATCGTTACGGTGTCCCAAAACACCACGTAACGGTGGTGTTACGTGGTCTACTCTCTCTACTCTCAGTAGGACGCTGGCAGAACTCTCCAGCAACACACTGGCAGAGGTCTCCAGCAACACACTGGCAGAAGTCTCCAGTCACACACTGGCAGAAGTCTCCAGCCACACACTGGCAGAAGTCTCCAGCCACACACTGGCAGAAGTCTCCAGCCACACACTGGCAGAGGTCTCCAGCAACACACTGGCAGGGGTCTCCAGCAACACACTGGCAGGGGTCTCCAGCAACACACTGGCAGGTCTCCAGCAACACACTGGCAGGGGTCTCCAGCAACACACTGGCAGGGGTCTCCCACACACTGGCAGAGGTCTCCAGCAACACACTGGCAGAAGTCTCCAGCCACACACTGGCAGAAGTCTCCACCACACACTGGCAGAAGTCTCCAGCCACACACTGGCAAAGGTCTCCAGCAACACACTGGCAGGGGTCTCCAGCAACACACTGGCAGGGTCTCCAGCCACACACTGGCAGGGGTCTCCAGCAACACACTGGCAGGGGTCTCCAGCAACACACTGGCAGGGGTCTCCAGCAACACACTGGCAGGGGTCTCCAGCAACACACTGGCAGAACTCCACACAGGCTTACAACAAGCCTTAACAGACGGATCGTACTTTCTGCTGCCTTCCAGGTAGAAGTTTCCTCTGCCCACTACTAGATTGTGTCCCCTGTATAACATACGATACACTTCATATAGATTGCATCCTATCTTAAAACAGCTTAAACTGTTAGATCAACTTGGCCTATCCCGGGTACGTCGGTCCAATCACTAAGACTGGCAAGTATTACAGACAATCACTGTCTATACCGACGCGGCCACTTGTTCCCGCTGGGACGCGCCCTAAATTCAGAACTGAATTTAGAGTACTAAATTCAGAACTGCCCTGAGTGATCAGAGTACTGCTGACCACAATACTGTCCATATCACTTCTGCAAACTAGAAACGTCATTTGCAAGACAGAAACTACACAGAGATAAAATATGATGAGAGCCTTTCACCGTGAACAAAAGTGTGGTCTGGTGCACTCAACAGATGGCGTTGCCATCGTCACCTCCCTCAACAGAGGGCGTTGTCGTAGATCCATCTAAAGCGAATACGAATTGTGGTCGATAGTGCTCCACAGATGGNGTCTATGGCATGTTGCTGACTATGGCACTGTTGCTGACTATGGCACTGTTGCTATGGCACTGTTGCTGACTATGGCATTGTTACTATGGCACTGTTGCTGACTATGGCACTGTTGCTATGGCACTGTTGCTGACTATGGCATTGTTACTATGGCACTGTTGCTGACTATGGCATTGTTGCTGACTATGGCACTGTTGCTGACTATGGCACTGTTGCTGACTATAGCACTGTTACTATGGCACTGTTGCTGACTATGGCATTGTTACTGACTATGGCACTGTTGCTGACTATGGCATTGTTACTGACTATGGCACTATTGGTGATTATGGCATGTCTTCTACCTATGGTACTGTTCCTGACTATAGCACTACTGCTGACTGTAGCACCGTTGCTGACTATGGCAGTGCTGCTGACTGTAGCACCGTTGCTGACTATGGCACTGCTGTTCACGCCATCGCTGCTGATGCTGCTGTAACTAAATGAGTTGAGGAGGAAGATGAGGACAAAAATACCGCCGAGGAGGTAAATTAGGAGAGAAGAAATTTGATAAAATGGAGCAGAGCAGTGAAAAAGAGAAGGAAGAAAGGAAAAGAGAAAAGATCAGTTTGCCTCAGCGGCTGATGCAGGAGTTGACGTAACCGAAGTCGCCACTATCATCTGGTAATCCAAGCCGAAGGTCGTTCGGATTCTGCGTTCCATGAGGTCCAGCCGGCCTCTTCGCCCCGCTTATTGTTTCTGCGTTGTCTCTCCTGGATCCTTCAAGCGACCCTGTGTACCAGGATGTCCTACGGACCTCCTAACTTCACATTTTGTAGTTGCGACGTCTCGCCAGTGTTCTCTAAGAGGGACCTGTGTCTAAGGCGCCCCGGCCAGTCGTCAACACCTCTCCTGGGACTCCTACCCACGCAGGAAAACTCGCACAGAGCAATTTTTAGAAAGAACACGTGGTTATTGCTTTGGAGTAAATATTGATCTGCGGAATACGGAATTTAAAGATACAATTATCTACCGTTAACAGTACGAATTAACCGCAGCAACATCTCGAAGCTATCTGAAAAGTTTCTTTCACTGTAACATTAAAACAACAAACGTGTCTTAGACAACACAGTGATAAACAGTGTCATCAGAATGTGAGGGACAATGTCACCAGAATGTGAGGACAGTGTCACCAGAATGTGAGGACAGTGTCACCAGAATGTGAGGACAGTGTCACCAGAATGTGAGGACAGTGTCACCAGAATGTGAGGACAGTGTCACCAGAATGTGATGGACAGTGTCACCAGAATGTGAGGACAGTGTCACCAGAATGTGAGGACAGTGTCACCAGAATGTGATGGACAGTGTCACCAGAATGTGAGGAAAGTGTCAGCAGCAGTATTTGCGTTGGAATATTCGTCAGGAAATGTTAAGTGTCAAGAATGGAGTTTTTGGCATGTAATTTTTGTTTACTCTTACTTTTTAAGTAAAACTAAAAGACAGGAAGAAGGTGCGACAGTGGCAATCAAAACACAGTGACATATTAGCCTAAATCAACGGAGAAGAAAGAGAACGCTAAGGAGCAAGCACACGCAATGACACACACACACCAGTTGATTGACAGTTCAGAGTCGGGACCAAAAAGCCAAAGTGGAACCCCCGAAAGCAAAACTAAGTGAGCACACACACACACACACATACACACACACACACACACACACACACAAACACACACACACACACACACACACCTGTTGATTGACGGTTGAGAGGCGGGACCAAAGAGCCAGAGCTCAACCCCCGCAAGCACAACTAGGTGAGTACAACTAGGTGAGTACACACACACACACACACACACACACACACACACACACACACACACACACACACACACACACACACACACACACACACACACACACTGAGGGGAATTGACCGGGTAAACAAGGATAAACTATTCAACACTGGCGGGACGCGAACAAGGGGACACAGGTGGAAACTGAGTACTCACATGAGCCACAGGGACGTAAGTATGAACTTTTTCAGTGTCAGAGTAGTCAACAGATGGAATGCATTAGGCAGTGATGTGGTGGAGGCTGACTCCATACACAGTTTTAAATGTAGATATGATAGACCCCAGTAGGCTCAGGAACCTGTACACCAGTTGAATGACAGTTGAGAGGCGGGACCAAAGAGCCAAAGCTCAACCCCCGCAAGCACAATTAGGTGAGTGCACACACACACACACACACACACTGGTCACTCAAGAGGCTCGGTGACCGCCACAATAAGCGGATTTAATGTGAGTTAGAATACGCATGGGAAGCCTTATGCAAATTATCACTGATCTTGTTACTTGACTCCTGGCCAATGGCCGCCGCTTGGAGAGGGGTGACGGGCTTAGGGGGTGGTTAGGGGTGTTGATTTTAGGAGCGGTGTTGGGGGTGATTAGGGGTAGAGGGACGATGAAGGGAAGAGGTATGGTGAGGGGGTATCTGTTTGGCCACACTGTAATTTGGGGAATTATGAGGAATATTTCGGCTCTAAGAAATGTACTGGGCTAGGGAATATATAATGAGATTGTGAGCACTATAGGTGATGGGAAATAGGGAGGTGGTGTTGGGAAATAGGGAGGTGGTGTGGGGAAATAGGGAGGTTATCTTGAGGTTATCTTCTGATGATTTTGTGGCTTAGCGTCCCCGCGGCCCGGTCCTCGACCAGGCCTCCTTTTTGTTACACCCCCCCCCCCTTCGGGAAGCCGCCTGTAGCAACTGTCTAAAAGGGAGGGTGTCTTTGGAATATGAGGATGCAGGTACAGATAGGGTGGTGTGAGGAATAGGTGGTCACCACCTTTTCTTCTTCTTCTCATATTCACAGGAATTGCATTGTCCTTTCTTTAACTGCTGGGCCGTCACTCCTACTTACTAGAGAGCAAGTGCAGGACCCCTGTCCCGGTATAATGTGATCTTCCCTAACCTACCAACTGTAGCTAACCTATCCGAACCTAGTCCAAGCATACCTAACCTGCCTTACCTTATCTTGACCTAACCTAACCTACCTTTCTTAGCCTAGTCTAAACTCCTTTACCCAATACTAACCTATTCTATACTATCCTATCCTATTAACCTACCCTACTCTAACCAACCAGCCTTAACCTACTCCAACCAAACCTTATCTGCCTTACTCTATCCTGACCTAACGAAACCTACCCCCACCCTACACCCTACCATCGACCAGGAGGCCTGGTCGATGACCAGGAGGCCTGGTCGATGACCGGGCCGCGGGGACGATAAGCCCCGGAAGCACCTCAAGGTATCCTACCCTATACTAACCTACCCTACCTTTTAAGTTAACCAATCTATAATTACCTACCCCCAATCCTAACTAGCCTTACCCTGTCTTGGCTTAGCTTAACCTGCCCTTCCCTAATTTGACGGGATATAAATTAACATTCACTAATGTAACCAACCAACCCCCTTCTCTATCACCTTCTCTGGAATGTTAATTTATGTCACGTCAAGTTAGGGTACTAACTTGGTCCTCACGCCGGCGAGTTCACCTTACTCAAACATGGGCCAGTCCAACACTGTATCGTTACGGTGTCCCAAAACACCACGTAACGGTGGTGTTACGTGGTCTACTCTCTCTACTCTCAGTAGGACGCTGGCAGAACTCTCCAGCAACACACTGGCAGAGGTCTCCAGCAACACACTGGCAGAAGTCTCCAGCCACACACTGGCAGAAGTCTCCAGCCACACACTGGCAGAGGTCTCCAGCAACACACTGGCAGGGGTCTCCAGCAACACACTGGCAGGGGTCTCCAGCAACACACTGGCAGGGGTCTCCAGCAACACACTGGCAGAACTCCACACAGGCTTACAACAAGCCTTAACAGACGGATCGTACTTTCTGCTGCCTTCCAGGTAGAAGTTCCCTCTGCCCACTACTAGATTGTGTCCCCTGTATAACATACGATACACTTCATATAAGATTGCATCCTATCTTAAAACAGCTTAAACTGTTAGATCAACTTGGCCTATCCCGGGTACGTCGGTCCAATCACTAAGACTTGGTAAGTATTACAGACAAATCACTGTCTATACCGACGCGGCCACTTGTTCCCGCTGGAACGCGCCCTAAATTCAGAACTGAATTTAGAGTACTAAATTCAGAACTGCCCTGAGTGATCAGAGTACTGCTGACCACAATACTATCCATATCACTTCTGCAAACTAGAAACGTCATTTGCAAGACAGAAACTACACAGAGATAAAATATGATGAGAGCCTTTCACCGGGAACAGAAAGTGTGGTCTGGTGCACTCAACAGATGGCGTTGCCATCGTCACCTCCCTCAACAGAGGTTGTTGTCGTAGATCCATCTAAGCGAATAAACGAGTTGTGGTCGATAGTGCTCCACAGATGGCTTGGATATCGTCACACATCACTCCACAAATGCGTTGATATAGACACAACTCACTCCACAGATGGCGTGGATATCCACACACCTCACTCCACAGATGGCGTGGATATCCACACACCTCACTCCACAGATGGCGTGGATATCCACACACCTCACTCCACAGATGGCGTGGATATCCACACACCTCACTCCACAGATGGCGTGGATATCCACACACCTCACTCCACAGATGGCGTGGATATCCACACACCTCACTCCACAGATGGCGTGGATATCCACACACCTCACTCCACAGATGGCGTGGATATGCACACACTTCACTCCACAGATGGCGTGGATATCCACACACCTCACTCCCCAGATGGCGTGGATATCGACACACCTCACTCCACAGATGGCGTGGATATCCACACACCTCACTCCACAGATTGCGTGGATATCCACACACCTCACTCCACAGATGGCGTGGATATCCACACACCTCACTCCACAGATGGCGTGGATATCCACACACCTCACTCCACAGATGGCGTGGATATCGACACATCAAGACTTACGAGCAATGAACGAATCGTTTTGTAAATGCAGTTACGAAGACAATAAAAGATTATCCAAACTTACCTCATGTGAGGTGGCCTCTCCTAGTGTGGGTCCGTGAGTCTCGCCCTACCTTGTACGGTGTTGATGAATGAAGACTCCCTGTGAACAAAGAATATTTTTAAGTAATAATATTGGGAAATTTGGCTCAGTGTTGTATGTGTTACCTGCAGTATGTACTGCATGGAGTATGCATTACATTTTGAATATACATAATATTGTATGTATTGTATGTTGTATGTACTGCAGGTTATACATGTTCAGGATGTTTCTCCTCTAAGCAAGGATAGTGACTAAACCTAATATATTACTGATGCATAACATGTATGAGATCAATAACCACTCTGTTGTCTAAGCTATTATATATATCCAAGTAGAAATGCTCCTCTTCTCAAAAATAGA
>WNGS01166226.1:17012646-17035214 GCA_020271785.1 Procambarus virginalis | reverse complement strand
TCAATTAGAGTTTCATTAGGTATTTGTTTAGGTATTCTCTTTGTCAATGCTAATGAGACACCCATGCCAATGTCTACTTCTGGTCTACTACAGGCTGTCTTTGCAAGCCTATCAACAGTCTTATACTTTGAGATTCCGACATGTGATGATATCCAAAGGCATTTAATTTTAAATCTCTTTTCTTTAGCAGCTAAAAGCATTCATTCGAATATCGCCTACTATTTTCTGGGTGTTACTACTATGTGCGTAGGTAGTTCTTGCAGTAGCAATGATAAGTTCTATTTGTAGTTGTAACAAAATCAGTGACAAGTACTGACAGTAGCAGTGACACGCTTAGGCAGTGACAAGTTCACGGCGACAGTTGAACAAGCGGAGTTTGAAACCGGTTTAAGAGGTTGTGGGTGGTGCGAGGTGGCGGGGTCTTGGACATAATGGATGTGGGTGGGGAAGGGGTGGGGAAGGGGTGGGGGAGGGGAGGGTGGGGGGGGGGGTGGGGGGGGGGAGGGTGGGGGGGGGGGGGGAAGAGAGGGTGGAAAAGAAGGGTGAGGGCGGCGTAGCGGGTGTTCGCGGCGGGCGTTGTCGTCTCCAGGCTGGCCGTGGCATAAGAATGGTCGCCATTACTTACCTTATAAATCCAGGCGAGTGACGCGTTGTTTAATTCCGGTGTCATAACGCATGGGGGCGCCGCTGCCTGCCTGAGGCACGACGACGACAGCGTCATGACGCAGGGGGCGCCGCTGCCTGCTCGAGGCACGACGACGACGACGTCATGACGCAGGGGGCGCCGCTGCCTGCTCGAGGCACGACGACGACGACGTCATGACGCAGGGGGCGCCGCTGCCTGCCTGACAAACGACGACAACGACAGCGGTAGACGCATTGTGCCAGCGACAGCTTCCTCATCTCCCAGAATCGTAAAAATTATCAAGCAAATCAAAGCAGAAACGGAGACAGAGTAGAGTATCAAGTGGTGCCCTAGTGGAAATAGTCCATTAAACCGTCACTTGAAATAGTTTTGTAGCGGACTAGTCAATTTTCCACCTGTGACTTTGTAAATATAATATAAAAAAATTTACCTGGATCGTTCCAGGCGTTTTATCCGCTAGCTTTCTCCGTATCGATACGCCACTATTACTGCGCGAACTACCAATTCCGCGAATTTCAGTGGGCGATCCATTTCACGCAAAGGCTTCTAATTGCAATTTACTGTGTGGAGCCTGTTCTTAAATGCGGCATAGATCGCTAGGAAAAAATTGGCTTCTAAAGTGAAATCCAATTACAAAAAGATACAGGGGCTCAGGATAATTAGCCTTTTTCTCAGGTGAGGACAAGGGCCATAACGGCTTGCGTTCCATTACTGGCGGCCATGAATTTGGTGTTTTCAGAGAATGTGGTAAATATATGCAGCGGGAGTGATCTAGAGACACTTGTAATTACAGTAGTGTGGTGAAGATGATATGGATGGTTATTGGTGGTGGCAGGCGAAGATAGCTACAGTGAAGAAGAGTGAGAAATAAATGGTGCAGCGAGTGATTTCTTGGCACGTGATTATCATAGAGATTGATCATTTCATTCCCGTGATAAATGATGTATGATATGGAGTAGGCCCCAAAAAAATTGTATTATCAGACAGCAAATAAATATTGAAACTGCCAGATTGTGACAATTAACTTATAGTAGCCCCAATTCAGTCAGGCTAGAAGACAATGCCTAATTTTTTTAATTCTTTTCATTGGGTAGAAGGAAAATATCATTACTCATAGACTATGATGATGTATGTTGGTGTCAGTAAAATATATAGATTCCCTGAATATATTTTATTATTTCCTGTATCTGCCGAGGGTATAGATAGTGAGATTTTTGTAATTGCTATCCTAACACGATTACAATTAAATATGTGGAATCGAGGAGAGTTGGGTTCGCCTTAATCCATAACGAGAGCTCAACAGGTTCGGGAGAGCCAAAATCAGAATGTGCATCATGATTAGCAATCTAGCTGTGCTACATAGCGATTCAGGCGGTCAGAAATAACACGGTAGGTGCTTGACATCCCACCTGACTTGCTCACAGAAGGTGTCAACTACAAGACTTCAGAGGATCCAGCTGGTAAAAGATTACTTTAGTTACGCTGGTGAATATTTTGACTTCTAGAGGGTGAAAATAAAGGAATAGTGAAGATAACTTGTGAAGTCTAAAGGAAGAATACGACAGTATTCCATCTGAGTGGGAGAGTTAAGGAAATGCTTAAAAAGGTTAGCAGAGCCTTCCAATTATCTCTAATTAGGAGGAATAATCGAGTTCTAGTTCAGAGGCCAAACACTGGGACTGGAGGTCAGCATTTGCAAGTTATTATATGAGACCACTGTGTGCCTCGGCAGACCAAAATGGTAGCCCATGGTTACATCTGTTATAAGTAACTGGGAAAACTGCTAGACATGAAGAAGTCAGTGACATCTTCAAGAGAAGTTTGGCGACAGTTGGGTTTCCAGCACAGAGGGAACGTCAGTTGTGAAGAACTGACAACAGTCACAAACGCTCAGGAGTTACCCTGCAGCCATGAAGGGATGGTAAGCAGGATCTGTCGGGCAATATGTGTGCATTTACATTGGCTGATACCTATCTATCTCACAAAACATCCGAGGGTGGTAATGCGGCCACCTTCGGGGAGACCCAGAAATCTAAAATGTACAGGGACCTGGAACATTGTTACACGTGCTGTGGTGAGAGGGTTAGGAGCAGTGGGTGGGGGTTCTGGGGCGGTGCTATGGTGGGGGTACGAGGCGGTGCTGTGGTGGGGGTACGAGGCGGTGCTGTGATGAGGGTACGGGGCGGTGCTGTGGTGGGAGTACGAGGCGGTGCTGTGGTGGGGGTACGGGGCGGTGCTGTGGTGAGGGTACGGGGCGGTGCTGTGGTGGGAGTACGAGGCGGTGCTGTGGTGGGGGTACGAGGCGGTGCTGTGGTGAGGGTACGGGGCGGTGCTGTGGTGGGAGGGTTGAGGTCAGCAGAGAGGTGAACTGAAGGATCCTGTCTGGCTTCCTGTGGTCCGGAGCGAGATCCTAGATATTATCAAAAATATTTCCCAAATTGTTCTTTAAATTTTATGTTATTACAGCTATTATCTTTTCCTTTATAAACAAGTGCTTAGGTGTATTAACTTTCTGGAAACGTGAGTGTCACTGCGGGCTCCGGAAACACTTCACTTATAATAATAATAATAATAATAATAATGTTTATTCAGGTAAAAGTACATATATTCAAAATGAGTTACTAACAGAATGTTGGCTTATTAAATAGAGCTTGTTCATACTATGCCTAAATATACTAATATGCACAGCGTTGTGCGACAAGAAACGAGCAAGATTTGTTCCTCTTGTAGCGACTTTGGTTCACCTTGAGCCAAACCTTGCATACGTGGCTTAGCTTCTTTACCAGTGTTAATTTATCATACTAAATAACTTGAGTTATTGGTAACGGCATCTCTGTAAATCGAGCAACAGCCGATGCTATGATGCGCATGTGCATCCCGGTATTTATCTGGGCAATACCGGGTACTTCAGCTAATATATAATAACAGCAGAATGTAGTGCCTCTTTTGCTCTTAATTCAGACGCTACTCAATGGCGTTTAACCCAGATATTATTGAAAAGTGCTCAACTCATTAACAATCTTTGAAGTGCAGTTCTTGAAATACTTCACACAGGTACTGTAAACAAATTATAAAAGCGCTCCCATTTCCATGCCCAACCACTTGGACTGGACGATAGAGCGACGGTCTCGCTTCATGCAAGTCGGCGTTCAATTGCCGACCGTCCAAGTGGTTGGGCACCATTCCTTCACCCGTCCTATCCCAAATCCTTATCCTGATCCGTTCCAAGTGCTATATAGTCGCAATGGCTTGGCGCTTTCCCCTGACAATTCCCTCCCTCTCCCATTTCCACTGAGGAAGATGAGTGGTTTGATGAGCATGCAGATCCTGGCTCCTGCTGAAAGTGACAATTGCTTTCGTTCACTACACAAGTTACGTTTGGTTTACCCTACGGTGAACCTAGGGTCACCCTAGAGTGACCTAGGGTGTCAACGTAGGGTGAACCTTTGGTTCACGGCACACTATATAATGAATACTATGATAATGAATACTATGGATCAGCCTCTTGATCCATAGTATTCATTATCACGATCACCAACTCCCATTTCCTGCAGATGAGTCGAAACAGTAATCCCATGTAAATAAGATATTGTGTCGGTACCCAAAGGAGGGCAACTCAGGGGACTAGTATGTTGACACCGCTATGGATCGTAAACAGCTTCCACCCCAACTCCAAATTTAGAGGATATTTAGGCTTTTTCGGGCAGAATGGTGATTGATTTGCTGGCAACCTGTCAGTGTCACGAGAGGTGAGGGGTGGTGCTGTGAGGGGTGAGGGGTGGTGCTGAGAGGGGCGAGGGGTGGTTCTGAGAGGGATAGGCTGCCATAGCGTGAGGTGAGGCTGACAGGGGTAGCACTCTCAGGGGAAGAACCAAGAAAGTTGAGTAGGGGATGACATTGATAGGTGACACTGAGAGGGGTGACACAGTAAAGGTTACACTGAGAAGGATGAGGAGTGGCACTGAGTGGGATGACACAATAATGGCTGCCACTGAAAGGGGTCAGTCACTGAGAAGGGTGACATACTGAGGAGGTAACACTGACGTAAACACAATGGAGTGTAGCATTGAGAGAGGGGTGACACTGTTAGGATTGAGAGAGGGGTGTAGAAGGTGACACGAGGTGATATAGTGAGTGGAATGGTACTGTTCTCCACCCTGGCAACACCCGGTACCTCGGCTACTCCAGAATACCGCAGCTGTATGCATACCCCGTAGCGAGCTGTCGCCTGATCTCTGAGTTTCGCAACAATCCTTCCTGCCTGCAGCTGGAACATAGTTGCGCCCAGGTATTCAAAGCAGCACACACCAATGGGTATGATGTGTGCAACTTGATTTGCAAGTCCCAGTCTTTCCTGCCGTTATGTTGTTGCTCGTCTGCCCACACTGGTTATGTGTTTGTTTACATGTGTATATATATTGATGTATGAGTGTATTTGTTTTTCTCACCTAGTGGTGTTGGTTGATGCATGTGTGTATTAACATATTTGTAAAGTGATGCGTGGCTATTGATGCATGTATCATACATGGATGTATATGTATTGATTAATATGTATTAATACATGTGTATTGATGAATGTCTATGGTTGTATGTTTATTGATGTCTGTGAGTGGATGCATGTGTGTTTTTAATGTACGTGTGTATTACAAGATGTCTGCATTGACATATTTATTTATTGATAAATGAAAGTACTGTTGAAAATGAGTACATATGCTGTTTGTGTTTTCTGTTTGTGAGTTTGTGCTAGATTACGTGTGCGTTGATACCTATATCTATTGATGCATGTGTATACTGATGTATGGATGCGCTTCACAACCATGGACATATTGACACAAGCCAGTTAAATTCAGATATTTGCTTCCTTCTTACGCAAACGAAAACACACACACACACACACACACACACACACACACACACNCCCCTTCCCCTCAAATCGGGAGCTGGTAACACTGGCGCAATCCGAACCTCAAGTCCCTACGCTATGTAAAAAGGGATGGAAGAGAAGGGGATGCAGGGAGGGGGAGAGGATGAGGCAGGGGATGGGACATGATGAGGCATGGAAGAGAGACAAGATGAGGCAGGGAGGGGGGGGGGGAGTGGAAGGGAAGATGAAGATGAGGACAAATGAAGGAGGACAGAGGATGAAGCAGGGGAGCGAAAGGCGATGAAACAAGGGAGAGGAAAGAGTAATATAATTTATTTTTTGTTTATTTAAAGAAAATATCATCTTTCTAACATTATTAATTTTATAATTCCTTAATTCATGATTCTTTTTTACACAATCATTCTCTTCTTCTTCTTCTTCTTCTTCTTCTTCACCTTCTCTCCTCCCTCTGAGAGCGGAGGTGAGTTGTCCTCCTGGGACCCGCCACCCTCGTTGAAGTAGTTATGAACGGCCATAAACCCAGCCTGGGCCACGCAAGACGCTGCAGACGCGAGAAAGAGACGAGCAGGAGCCAGAAGAAAAGAAAAGCAGGAAGAGAAGATTTAAAGAAAGAAGCACGTACATAAATAAAAGCGAACAGGAAGACATTTTCAGGAGAAGGAGACAGAAAGAGAGGGTCAGGAGGAGAAAATAGAAAGAGAAGAACAGGTGGAGAGGGGGATAGAAAGAGAGGATCAGGAGGACGAGGAAATTCAAAGAGAGGATCAGAAGGAGGAAACAGAAGAATAGGAGAACGAGGTGGAAGAGGCGCAGAAAAGCAGGAAAAGAAAAAAAAAGAGGATGAATGAAAGAGAAGAAAGCAAGGTAGATAACTACAAGCAGTGTAAATTGGGAAGTCACAGAGGCATGTAACCAGACACGAATAATTAAGAAAGTATTAATAAATCGAGAAACGGAAAAAAGCGGAGACACGCTCGAACACAACGCTGGAATCCATTATACCACGATGGTATATGCTGGAACAAGCTAGAACAATCTGCAACCAGGGATGGCAAGCTGTAATAGGCTGGGCAAGCTGAAACAAGCTGGGACAAGTTGGTACAAACTGGAACAAGCTGGAATAAACGGGAAAAAGTAAAAACACGTTGAAACCAACCAGGACAAGCTGGAATAGGAGCAGACAAGTTGCAAGAGGTCGGAAAAATGTGAAACAAACTAAAATGAAACGAAAATTTCATATTAATAAATTTTATTATTTCAATAAATTTTATTATTTTTATATTAAAAAAATTATATTATTTTATTTCATATTAATAAAAAAGTAAATTGGCAAACGGTAATAAAAACAAACGGGGTAAATCTGTCCACGGGCAATAAAGCTATCAGATTCGCATCAGATTACAGACTAATGAGATGGATTTGAGGTCTTGGCAAATGGAAAAAATGAATGAGAAGCGTAGATGCTTAAGAATAGCTGTTAGCGTTGAAAAAATAGCAGTAAAATCGTTAAAAATATCCGTAAATGTTGCGAAATAGCGGAAATTCTTAAGTGATATCTTTAAATGTGGGGAAAAAAGCGGCAAATGCTTAAGAACAGAAGAAAATACAGGAAATAGCGATAAAAATCAAGAATATAGCAATAAATTTTCAGGGGAAAATAGAACGAGATGTGAAATAAATAGATTTAAAAGCAATAACGAGAGTTAGTGATGAACGCGCTAGGAGGCGAGAAACAGGCGTGCATTCAACAGAATCAGAGAGCGAGCAATGTGCAAGAAGAGGACGGATGATAAACGTAGACTTGGCCACTATGAAACAATACTCACCGAAGTGGAGAGTGTGGGAGAACTAAATCCATTATAGAAGGAGAAATAACACGTAATTAAGAAAAGATTGCAAGAGAGGAAGCCCAAATGTTCATATATGATAAATCACCTTTTGTATATTTTTTTAAACCATACAAATAACATGAAGCCTGTTATATGGTGTGTGACTTTTTTTCGCTTTGCTTTTAGTTTTCCAAAAAACCATCCCTACCATTAACCCACAACGCTAACAGCCCACCGTCCACCCATAACACCAACAGCACACCATTCCTCTGAACACCAACTACCCACTCTCCCCCTATAACACCAACATTCTACTATCCCCCCCCCACAACACCAACATTCCACTATCCCCCACATCACCAACATTCCACTATTCCCCCACAACACCAACAACCCCGACAACCCCCACACGGAGCACGTTAGAGGAAACCATCAACAGTGTATCATAAAGCTGCTAAGAGCTTACCCAACGCACAACTCTTTTTCTTTGTTTAGCTTTTTTTTTTAAGTCTGACAGTCAATAAAGCTTTTAATGTTTTGCTTCTAAAAGCAATAAAGCAGCGAGGCGTGACTGAAAGCAGCGGCTGGAGGAGGTAATGATCCACGGCACCGTGTAGACATATGAATTTGACGGATATGTATACATGAGAATTGCCTGTTTATACATACGACTTCACTGAAAGGCATTTTAGATATATCTTTCGGATAAATGGGTGTTTTTGTGTACTCACCTAGTTGTGCTTGCAGGGATTGAGCTTTGGCTCTTTGGTCCCACCTCTCAACTGTCAATCAACTAATGTACAGATTCCTGAGGCTACTGGGCTCTATCATATCTATATTTAAAACTGTATATAGAGTTAGCCTCCACCACATCACTGCTCAATGCATTTCCTCTATTAACTATTCTGTCACTGAAAAAATTCTTTCTAATGTCTCTGTGGCTGATTTGGGTACTAAGTTTCCACCTGTGTCCCCTTGTTCGCGTACCACCAATGTTAAACAATTTATCCTAATCTACCCTGTCAATTTCTCTGAGAATTTTGTAGGTAGTGATCATGTCTCCCAATTACTCTTCTGTCTACCAGTGTCGTGAGGTGCATTTCACGCAGCCTTTCCTCGTAACTTATGCCTCTTAGTTCTGGGACTAGCCTAGATTGCATTGTTAATCGCCTGGAAAGAGACGTTGTTGTCTTGCCTATATACTGGGTTCTTTTGGGCTTACAGTCCCCAAGTGGGCATTTGAAGTTCCTGTAAAATAGTACCCCCACTATTAATACCCCCTGTTGGATTATTTTACATGAACTTCTTTTCGACAGCTCATAAAACGGAGGAAAGGGTACTGAGAGATACTGTTGATAAGAACCTTATCCATACAGACAAAAATCAGAAAATACAATTTGACAATTTACTATAAAACCAAAAAAAAAACGGCCAACCTACTCATGAAAAACTCCCCAGACACCAGTCAGAACGACTTAAAGGAAACCAACGTCATCTATGCCTTCAAATGCCCACTTGGGGACTGTAAGCCCCACGAACTCAGTATACAGACAAGACAACAACGTCTCTTTCCAGGCGATTAACAATGCATAAGCAACAGGGCTCCGTCAAAGAACATATAATCTCTTCTCACAACCAGACCATCACCAGAAAAATGTTAACAAACACAGAAATCATCGATAGATACAGCGATAGCAGGAGGCTTGACATCAGCGAGGCTCTACTCATCAAAAAGTCAACACGAGCAATCTTGGCCAGGCGTCAGACCAAGAATAAAAATGAATTTTGGAGAATTGATATTTCAATTACCCTCGATAGTTAAGAGAAACATAAGACATATTGAGAAAATTCGTGTTGGAATTATTAATCTTACCTTTTCGGTCATCTTCAACAACATATATATATATATATATATATATATATATATATATATATATATATATATATATATATATATATATATATATACATATATATATATATATATTATATATATATATATATATATATATATATATATATATATATATATATATATATCACTGAAAACTCACACCCCAGAAGTGACTCGAACCCATACTGCCAGGAGCACTTTGCAATCTGGCGTACAGGAAACCTTAACCACTCGACCAACACGACCGGACAAAAGAGAATGGTAGCCGAGGCCATTTCCATCCCCCCGCCGGCACTCGGTTGGTAATCTTGGGCATGGTATTTTTATCAAGATTGCAGAGTGCTCCTGGCAGTATAGGTTCGAGTCACTTCTGGGGTGTGAGTTTTCAGTGGCATATATGCCTGGAGACCATTCAGGCTTGTTCGCATTTGTGTTCCTCACATGTGCCCCAAAGAATGAGGTGATTTGATAAAATACCATGCCCAAGATTACCAACCGAGTGCCAGCGGGGGGATGGAAATGGCCTCGGCTACCATCCTCTTTTGTCCGGTCGTGTTGGTCAAGTGGTTAAGGTTTCCTGTACGCCAGATTGCAGAGTGCTCCTGGCAGTATGGGTTCGAGTCACTTCTGGGGTGTGAGTTTTCAGTGATATATATATATATATATATATATATATATATATATATATATATGTATATATATATATATATATATATATATATACAGATATATTATATATATATATATATATATATAATTATATAATATATATATTATATATATATATATATATATATATATATATATATATATATATATATTTATATATATATATATATATATATATATATATGTCGTACCTAGTAGCCAGAACGCACTTCTCGGCCTACTATGCAAGGCCCGATTTGCCTAATAAGCCAAGTTTTGTTGAATTAATATATTTTCTCTATTTTATTTCTTATGAAATGATAAAGCTACCATTTCATTATGTATGAGGTCAATTTTTTTATTGGAGTTAAAATTAACGTAGATATATGACCTAACCTAACCAACCCTACTAACCTAACCTAACCTATCTTTATAGGTTAGGTTAGGTTAGGTAGCCGAAAAAGTTATGTTAGGTTAGGTTAGGTAAGTTAGGTAGTCGAAAAACAATTAATTCATGAAAACTTAGGTTATTAGGCAAATCAAGCCTTGCATAGTAGGCTGAGAAATGCGTTCTGGCTACTAGGTACGACATATATATATATATATATATATATATATATATATATATATATATATATATATATATATATATATATATATATATGTATGTTGTTGAAGATGACCGAAAAGGTAAGATTAATAATTCCAACACGACTTTTCTCAATATGTCTTATGTTTCTCTTAACTATCGAGGGTAATTGAAATATCAATTCTCCAAAATTCATTTTGAAATGAATCTCCCAAATTCATTCAGTCTACGGACAACACAACTAACATTTCAAACTTGACCAAATGAAAACTGCACAGTTGTTGGGGGATTGGATTACATCCTGATATTTCTTGAAGTGTTGCACTGGAGTTTACCCCGACTGGACTTTGACACTTCCATACCCCACGTGCTTCATGTGTGAAAGTTGGGTGAGGGCAGCCCCAAACATCTGGCCTGAAATTTTGTACACAGACATTTTATCTTATATAAATACATCTTTAGGTAGATGTATATTGGTAGCCGTCTTTCTTGTAGACATATGTTACTGAATGTGTCTAAAAGGGTTAGATCAATGATTCTAGCATGAATCTTTTCAAAATATCTTGCATTCTTCACTGGGAAAAGAAGTTGAAAAATTACTCCAAATCTCATTTATCATTTTTATTGTGACAGATGTGTCGCTAAAGGACAAGTTTCCTTGAAACTTTTTATCAACTTCTTCAGAGCTAGAGGAAAGGTGAATACAAATTTGCAGCTTTGACATTTGCATATTTCATGTAGTATGAAGTGAGATGTTACCAAGTCAAAAGGACTAGGCAACTGTGTTGGTCTGGTTGTGTGTAGAATTTATGTGATATTCGGCAAAGGGTCGTTGTTCATGTATTGTCAGGCACCTTAAGAGAGATATGGTCAGTTATGTCCTTGTGGTTCACTGAGCCAACTTGAAGGCAGCTGAAAAGAAGATCCCGCAAACGAATTTAATAGGCAAAACTGATTGTGTAGCGTGAACCCCTTCACCCGGGGTAGCAGAGCGGTTCACCTTCCTTCTAATGACGTCTTTCACATAACCATTAGTGTGTTGACAAAGCTGGCTGGCTGGCATTATTCGACTAAGTTACTCTGCAACCTTCTACCAACTCTTGAGCTGTGTGTAAAGGCACAGTTGACAATAACGTATACAAAGCTTTGCTCTCGTTAGTTTTGACTGAAGTGTGTTTGTGAGCTTCCATTTCATTCCGAGATATCCAGAAAAGGCAACTTACCTTCACCTTATATCTCGTAAGTGACCCTGAGCGCAGAATTTTGCTCGATCCTTCTATAAGTTGTAGCAAGCAGTCCATGTCAGGTAATTGCAAGATGATGACATCAACATACTTTCAGTTGACATGGAAATCATGCAGTCCTGAAGCTCATGTAAGGAGCTCCAGGACTGTCAAACCTCCATAATCAAACCAAAACAGTTTACCTAAACCTACCCAGAGCCAACTCTGCATAAATCCACAATGTTGTTTAAGATTCGCTACTTGGAACAAAAAGTTCCAAGTAGCACAGGCTATGGTGAGCCCGTGAATCCACAATATAAAATTATATTTATTTGTATATGATAAATAAGTGTTTGTTATGATACCGAGTGAAAAATACGTCCAATCAGCTTGTTGGTTATTGCATAAGTCAAATACAGACTTTTAATCTAATCTGATCAGTATTTGACATGTCTTGGGTAGAAGGACGCATTGGTTTCATGATTACATTCTCTGTACTCACTTATGAGTTAGCCTAATCATGAGGCTAACAGTACCAAAAGAACAACCAAAACATTACCAAACCAATTGGACGATATTGGGGACCGAACACTGATCCTGTACCACACAAGATCTTCACTTTACTGACAAGTCCAAGTGGATGAAGATATTGCTTTGCTGCTTGCATTGTTTTACAGGATTCTTAGCCTTCCGTTAAGAGACATCTTCGTGGTTTGTTGTTGTTTGACTTGCCCTCTCCTACCTGACAACCTATATATATACCCCCACCATTCCCCTCCCCGGCACTAGTCTCCCCATGTTTGCTGACAGCCTCACCAGGGGGTCATTTGGCCCATTCTCTCTATCCTTCGTCACGCTGGGGGTGTCCCCCCCAGGACCTTCTGCTGGACGCCAGCCTCCCTTTGGTGTCCGTTCTATATCATCCTTATTGCACATTCCTCCCACCTTTCACGTCCTACAGCCAGAGTTAATTATATTTTGCATCCAATAACTTGAAATCAATTAGAATCCGGAATTAGCTTAGATCTATTGTTGAAGAGTTACCAACGGATGGTATTGTTGGTCCTTTGGTATGAGGGGGCGAGCAATCACAATTTGCGACAGTAATTGGACGGTCAGGATGCATGACTCTTGATCAAGACAAAGGTGATGTGCGTCTTATGGTCCTATTGTGTTGGCCAGTCTCGTCCATGCGGCCATGACTGTTTCACCCTCTGGCCGCATCAGCAGTGAAATCTGCATTAGCTTTGTACTCTATGATGCAGTAGGTATAAGTTACTTTGTAGTTTGTAGTAGGGATCTTGATGGTTATCTATTGGTGATGGTACAGAGCCATGTATGTGGCCCGTGTGTTTGCCCAACTGTATGCTGTGCTTGCCCAACCTCCCAACATTTTGTACTTGTTGTGCCATTTATATAGTTTGACGTTCACTTTCCTTTGTGTGATGTAAATGGAAAGGCTTCGACAACCTCTTTCAGCGCCTTCCACCCCTCACAGAGAGTATCTATATATTTATGTGAGTGAATTTAATTTCCATCTTCCACCATTGTCTTCTTGTCCCCTTTTCTCTCAACTTAAAAATGCTGGCCTCATTCACCTTTTATGTTATCCCCAGTGTCTTGTATAAGGCAATCATATCACATTTTTTCTATGCAGGCGATGAGTCACAATAACGTGGCTTAAGAATGTTGACTAGACCACACACTAAAAGGTGAAGGGACGACGACGTTTCGGTCCGTCCTGGACCATTCTCAAGTCGATTGAGAATCGACTTGAGAATGGTCCAGAACGGACCGAAACGTCGTCGTCCCTTCACCTTCTAGTGTGTGATCTGGTTAACACATTTTTCTCTTTCTCCCAGGGTTCTTGTTGGGCCACCCCGTGGTTGAGTAGTTTAATTTAAAATTACAATAGATTTAAAAACATCTTTGAATGTATGTTAGTTAGGTAGAAAGCCAAAAACTTCATCACGAGCCTTCCAGGACGCCGATAATTGTGTTTAGGCTCCCAGTGATCCTCCACTTTTAACCTGATGGGGTTAGCATTCCTCGTCAACAATGCCCTCTCTTTGTTTCTTCTCAAGAGCGTGACAACGACGCCTCTGAGGTTGGATTCTGAGGCTCGGCAGTGATAATGGAGTTGCCAGATAAAAGCTAGATGGTGTTGCGGTTGCGAGTTCTGATTGCAAAAGGGATCCGAAGGATATGATGAGTAGGGTTTTGTGGCCAAAGAATTGATGCAAGAGTATTCGGAGTAGAACTAGTAAGATACTTGTATTTGTTTCTAGAGGCATTGATGATAAAACAGTTGTTGTTGTTATGCAGCTGTATCTTGCTCTTGTTGGGCTCTATGTACGTTGTGCAGTGAGATCTTTGTCACTATACAACGGAGTAAACATGTATTCACTTCAGCGCGTTCATTGAGAAATAATTAAAGTTCCTCCTATGATACGGAGACCTTTCTCGTGAAGAGAGATTGAAAGAGCATAATTTGCCGTCCCCGGAGCGACGAAGAGTGAACGGTGCCATGATGCAGGTGTGCAGGCAGGGGGGGGGGACATTGATGAGGTGCTACGTATATCATCACTAAATACAGCACTAAACAGTGAATATGGCTTGTAAATAGGGTTATTGATTTATGAAACATATTACTAGCGGACATTATAGAAATAGTATCAATAGATATTTATAAGTGTAGTTTGAACACATACAGTGACAGCCACTGATACAGATAATGGCTCCAAAGAGCCTCCACTTACGGGCTCACCATAGCCCGTGCTACTGGAACTTATTGTTCTGAGAAGCGAATCTTAAACAACAACAACAACATACAGTGTGTATCCCCCCAAAAAATGTATGAACACTTTAACAGTTGATAACTCAACTCGTGTTTCTTTCTTTTCAGATGAAATTTTCAGGAAGATGGAGCACCCTCAAACTTCCATCGTGATGTAAGATCCTACCTTGAAGAGATCTTGCCAAACAGGTGTGTTGGACGAAGGGGTTTCGTAGGCTACCCTCCTCGTCCACCAGACCTCACACCTCTACACTGTTTTGACGGGATAAGTAAAATGTAAAGTCTATGCATCAAAACACAATAACCTATGAATGGTCTGAAAACAATATGTAGTAACAGTGACAAGATTTAGCATAGCAGTGACAAGTCCTGGTAGTAGCAGTGACAAGTCCTGGTAGTATTAGTAACAAGTCCTGGTAGTATAGTGACAAGTCCTGGTAGTATCAGTGACAAGTCCTGGTAGTATCAGTAACAAGTCCTGGTAGTATCAGTGACAAGTCCTGGTAGTATCATAACAAGTCTGGTAGTATCAGTAACAAGTCCTGGTAGTATCAGTAACAAGTCCTGGTAGTATCAGTGACAAGTCCTGGTAGTATCAGTAACAAGTCCTGGTAGTATCAGTGACAAGTCCTGGTAGTATCAGTAACAAGTCCTGGTAGTATCAATGACAAGTCCTGGTAGTATCAGTGACAAGTCCTGGTAGTATCAGTAACAAGCCCTGGTAGTATCAGTAACAAGTCCTGGTAGTGTAGATCAGTGACAAGTCCTGGTAGTATCAGTAACAAGTCCTGGTAGTATCAGTAACAAGTCCTGGTAGTATCAGTGAAAGATCTAGCATAGCAGNGAGAGAGAGAAGAGAGAGAGAGATACCTTTGCTAAGACCTTGGTTGTGAATGTTTACTTCAATGACCTACTAAACCCCATCCCTGAAGCTGAGGCCTATGTTGATGACTACTCTTACCTTTACATTTGAAAAGGAGAAAGGCCGACTGCTACGAGGCTCATTAATCACCAGCTTACAGTAATATCTACCTGATGAAGGCAATAGTAAGTCAATTTGCGGTAGAAAAAAAAAACTGGACTGAAAGAATCCCACGACGAGTGAATAGGGAAGATTCTTAACGTGATCAAATAGAAGACAAAGTTACAGTGAGGAGAGAATTGTTAGTGTTGGAGAGTCACCAGTGAGCTCCCACGAGGGTTAGTATAAGAATGCATCCTATTCCTGATCTGTGTGAACAACCTCCGTGATTGGATGAATCCTTCATACCCATGTTCAGAGATTACTTGAAATTAACCAGACTAAACACGGAAGAAGACTGCAAGGAGCTGCAGGACGACTTACATACACTTCAGTTAATGTTCATTAATATTGGGTTCCAGATCAGAAGCGCAACACAGTAGAAGCAGGACAAAGGCAGATATGGGGTTATACATCTCATCGAATCTCCAGAGGCATATATCAATAAAACAACATCAGCTGCATATACAATATCCTTCACCACCTTCTCTCGTGTGGGATACTACTTTTTCCTGACCACCTTCTGTACGCAACGTCGCCAATTTGCATATGGTAAATGGCTCACGAAAAGCTACTAGATCAACGGTACAGGACCTGAGGTACCACTCACTGAGGGCCTTCTCGAGGGTGGTGTTCACCACAGGTCGAGGGTCACGTTGCTTGTGAGGCTCACTAACGTAGATTAAGCAAAGGGCTCTAGCTTCAAATACACGAGGAAATTACAATACTCCCTACATTGCTCCACTTGATTTTCTCGTTATATATCACGCTAACTTGTGATTTTCTTGTATATATGAACCTGGAGCATATGGTGGAAACTTTGTTTTCTATATCAAAGTGCAGGGGGGAGGGGGGTTATATGTATATCCTGGCTGCGGTAGTGGTCTGCACACGTCTTGTGGGTTCAGTGGAATCCTAGGATGTATAACTTACACTAGGTCGTAGTCCAGAGGTAAGATGCGTGGCGTAAGAACACCCAGGTCGAGGGTTCGAATGGAGCAAATCCATTGCTCCAATGGATTGTCTTAATCTGGATTGGTGTCGCGCTAAAGATAGATAAGCAATGTCCAACTAATAAATTTATGTGTGATCTCTCTCGGGAAACAACCTCACTAAACACTTCCAGTCAACCAATCAATTAACATGGCTCGAATCTCTGCCAGAATGAAAAGGTGTATATAGAGCTCAATGGGATCATCACAGATGCATGAACAAAACCCAATCAATGATCTATCAAAGGGGCAATCAAACGCCCATGCACAAAGTTGTGACACTGGGACACAGCATGTAACCCGTAGAAGAGGTAGGTGGTAACTAAATATGTGATGTGAGTAGACTTTCACTTATTGCTATAACGAACAACACTCAGGTGCAGGACGATGCACCCACATGAGTAAAACACGTGATCACTCATGACCTTTTATATCTGGATTCCCACCTGTTGCAGGTGTTAGCTGGGCAAGACTCACTGACAAATTACACGTATCTACTCGCAGAAATAATTAATAACAGAATTTTAAAATTCAAAATCAAACTATTGTACTTACATTGACCGGCCTCTCACGTTCACTCTTACTCATTCACAATGGGCAGCTGGCAGCTCATATATATTACTGCTTACTTCATCAAACTTAAATTCAGTCACTTCTTATCGTCTCTAAAATTACATTATCAAATAAACTTCAAATTTACAGTTAACTTGACGTATTGGGAACTTAATTAGTGCATTAATTACGTCTGGTCACACAAAATGTATGCACATTTATCTTGAAGGCTCCACAACATAGAATACCGTTGCATGTTGCTTCGGTGCCACCAGGCTTGTGTAGCAACGGACTATATTTCAGAGTGGCCGATGAGGGAAAAGCATTTCTGCCGGCTTTATGGCCGTCCATGTTGCCATTGCTACATCATTAACCACAGTCGACTATTGGCCCTTCCAGACCCAAGAGGTCACATCTCGCCTTGCCTGAGACAGAAACTTTCATTCTAAGCTTCTGTCCAAGATAGCTGCCGTCTCTTAGGCATCTACTGTGTAAATGTTTCAGTCGCTCCTTAATCAATTGACAGGCACACAACAGCCTCTGTGTGGTAACCTTATCCTTGGCAACGACGGGTTATCTTGAGGTTATCTTGAGATGATTTCGGGGCTTTTTCTTTAGTGTCCCCGCGGCCCGGTCCTCGACCAGGCCTCCACCCCTAGGAAGCAGCCCGTGACAGTTGACTAACACCCAGATACCTATTTTACTGCTAGGTAACAGGGGCATAGGGTGAAAGAAACTCTGCCCATTGTTTCTCGCCGGCGCCTGGGATCGAACCCAGGACCACAGGATCACAAGTCCAGTGTGCTGTCGCTCGGCCGACCGGCTCCCTTTACCGGGCTCCCTATACCGGGTATCAGCAGATTCACAATATCTCACGTCTCTTCACACGATTTAGCATAAACGAACATGTGCACAGTAAGACATGTGCAGGTGCACCTCACGTGTGCACGTAGAGGTGGTGAATTATGGTTGGGTGCACTCCAACTGTACCACACCAGCCAGCTGGGAAAAATTACTCCCTCACACCTCGTGCTCAACACCATTAACTCTCCAACACCACCTTTTCCTCGCCTTTAAAACCTTTTCATTTCTTTCTTCACCTTCACTCTCCTTTATCATCTCACCTCTCTGTCTCTACATTTCCTCTCCTTTACTACCTTCCTTATTACGTATTACCTTCTTTAATCTTTATACCATCTTTCTTTTACTTCACCAGCTTCCATTTTCTTCATCCCACCCTTCTCCTTTATCACCACCCCTCTTCTTCATCACTTTCCCTCTCATTCACAACCATCGATACTTTTATAATTTTCACCACTTTTTCTACCCTTCACCACCGCGTATCTTAAACTAGTTCGGTATATGTGGGATCCGGTATATGTGGGATCCAACATGAATCTCGTGTCTTGCTAAACACATGACAAAGGAAGTTCTGTGATGCGTCATCAGACTTGTTCCAGAGATGTCAGTTATGAGTCACAAGAAGTAAAGGCGCTAAACCTCTCGCCCCATCAGGCAAGAATAAAGATAAGAGACATAACCGTGATCACCAGAGGACTAACTGATAACTGCAAGGTAAACAGAGGAAGACTAATTGGTATAGCTGGCACAGGTCGTGATGTGGGGCTCAAGAGCTGAATCTCAGTCAACACAAAACAAACACAAAAACAAAAACACACAAAACACGACCTATAAGATTCCACTACAAGAAAACAATCACTAAAAATGACAAACACAACAGTGCTCACACACCATCGGGATTAAAGAGCCAAAGCTCAAACCCGTAAGCACAACCAGGTGAGTACCATTCTCGGCATTAAGAAAGACTTCATCTTCGCCTGCTTCTGACGACTCATTGAATCCCACGGGAGCCGTAATAGGGCTCATCTTCGCCCACTCCCGACACATCTCATATCAAGACGACATATCCCCGACTTGTGAAACTTAATGAAAGTTAGACAACAATCAAGTGAAGCCTTGCTGGTGTCTTGGGAGGAATTGGGAAGGCAGAGTTACCAGCCTGTCTAGTGCCGCTAGGGAATGGAGGGAAGGGGGAAAGGGACGGGGGACAGAAAGAGCGAGAGTGAGGTGAGAGAGAAAGAAGAAAGAGAGAGAGAGAGAGAGAGAGAGAGAGAGAGAGAGAGAGAGAGAGAGAGAGAGAGAGAGAGAGAGAGAGAGAGAGAGAGAGAGAGAGAGAGAGAGAGAGAGAGAGAGAGAGACAGACTGACAAACAGTCAGAGACAGAGAGAGGAAAGGGGCGAGGATGGGATTGGAGGTATATGGACTCTGTATTCATAGATAATGTCATTTAAGACTGAAGGGTTAGGCAAGGTTTGGATGAAAATACATGGATGCTTGCGCCTGGGTGCGCGTGATTACCAAACTGAGTTTGCAGGACCGAACAGCAGCTGGTCGTCTAACTGATTCGTTAGACATGACCCACCATCACTAAAGCTGTTTGGTGTTCGAAGACACACAAAACATTTTCTAAGCGCGTCACGAATCGACTCTTCATGAGTCACTCCAACTGTACCACAACAATCAAGTGAAGGGAATTTCTTGCAGGGAATCAGTGACACTTGTTTGAAGTTCAATGGCTTAACTCTTCCTCCTTTCTTGCATGTTTTACCATAAATCTGACAGTTTATACGTTTGCAGTGAACAGTTGAAGACATAGCAGAGTAAAGGCTTACTGCCTCTGCTGTCTCTTTTACGATATATAGTGTGATCTCGTCTGGACTCCAAAGCGTTTCGCCCTATCCATTTCCTCCAATTGTTTCTCCTCTAATTTGCCAGGTTCTTCGCCTGTAGATCCACTGGTAGTTCTGTCTCGTTTATAATACTTCCTGTAACCTCATATACATGTTTTTACATACATACTTCCTTGTCCTTGTCTCTGCATTCAGATTCTCAATTTTTTTAGTCTGATTTCTGTTCATTCAATATTATTTTCCTTCTTATGAGTCTGTTCTAAAGTTTGGGTTGATCCTATGCTTATGATTCTATGTAATTTTAATATTTAGCCTCTGTTTCCCTTATTTATTCATTACTCTCTTACATGTAATTATACTCACTTTGGAGAGTTTGCAGGTCAAGATCTAAATTATTAGTCCCGCCTTGCTATCTTAGCCCCGCCTTGCTATCTTAGCCCCGCCTTGCTATCTTAGTCCCGCCTTGCTATCTTAGCCCCGCCTTGCTATCTTAGCCCCGCCTTGCTATCTTAGCCCCGCCTTGCTATCTTAGCCCCGCCTTGCTATCTTAGTCCCGCCTTGCTATCTTAGCCCCGCCTTGCTATCTTAGCCCCGCCTTGCTATCTTAGCCCCGCCTTGCTATCTTAGCCCCGCCTTGCTATCTTAGCCCCGCCTTGCTATCTTAGTCCCGCCTTGCTATTTTGGCGCCGCCTTTTTTTCCCATTTGTGTTACATCTCCGTTTGATAACACATTTGTGTTTAGTGTCTTACATCTCTCTCTGTTTGTCCATTCCAGTTGCTCTCCATGAGCTATTAAAGAAGTTCTTTCTAATATTCCTGTGAATAATGTATGCTTTAAATTTCAAATTGTCTTGTTTTGTTTCACCCTGCCTTACAGTGAGCATGTTGCATTTTTCTATCCTGCCTTGTTCTGAACATGTGATATTCTGCCACACATTGAACATGTCTCATTTCTCTATGCTGCCTTATCACCCTGCCTCGTACTGATCATATCCCCTAATTCCATCCTGCCTCGTTCACTTCCTTCTTGAAGTTGTGTACACCCGCCTGCAGTTGGGGACATCTGTCTATAGTTAATATGTGCTTCATTTTTTTCAAGATTAACAAACTTGTGCCACAATCCATCCTCTCTTTTTTTACTTAACCAGTAAATCAATTTAGACACTTCCTGACAACCAGAGTTTTCTCCTTAATGAGGCTTTTGTTGTACAAAACCCGATTTTATGCTTTCCATATTTTTTCAGTTGTGCTGGATAGGCAAACAGATGTAAAAACATTTGTTTCACAGAAAAATAACATTTTTGGCTTAATTGCAAGTTATATCACAAAAATTTAAGATAAAACATGTAGAAAATGTTAAGGCAATTATTTTTCGTTTAACATTTTTGATAACATTGTTATCGAGGTAAGTATGAAAAAAATAGGTGACCAAACCACACATCAGAAAAAGGAGAAACGACGATGAAACGTCGTCGTTCCTTCGATTTTATGATGTTCCTTTGATACGAAGGAACACACAGATGCTTATGTTCCTTCGTATCTTGGAGATCCAGACGTCGGGTGTATCCTCGTCTGTATGGAACACAGAAACGCTGGTGAGAAACGAGACACGAGCGAGAACTGGCAAGGTGTGGCGACCCGCGGCAACCCACCGAATAATATGCAACACTGCTGCCTCGACTCGGTTCATTTAGCATATTAGCCAACGTCTGCGTTCACGGCCTCACAGTGTGGAGCTGCGGGAGGAAGGCAGGTGTTGAGACTGGGAGGAAGGCAGTGTTGGAGAGCTGTGGGAGGAAGGCGGGTGTTGGAGACCTGTGGGAGGAAGGCGGGTGTTGGAGAACTGTAGGAGGAAGGCAGGGTGTTGGAGAACTGTGGGAGGAAGGCAGGGTGTTGGAGAACTGTGGGAGGAAGGCAGGGTGTTGGAGAACTGTGGAGGAAGGCAGGGTGTTGGAGACTGTGGAGGAAGGCAGGGTGTTGGAGAACTGTAGGAGGAAGGCAGGGTGTTGGAGACTGTAGGAGGAAGGCAGGGTGTTGGAGAACTGTAGGAGGAAGGCAGGGTGTTGGAGACTGTAGGAGGAAGGCAGGGTGTTGGAGAACTGTAGGAGGAAGGCAGAGTGTTGGAGAGCTGTGGAAGCGAAGGCAGGGTGTTGGAGAGACTGTAGGGAGGAAGGCAGGGTGTTGGAGAACTGTGGGAGGAAGGCAGGGTGTTGGAGAACTGTGGGAGGAAGGCAGGGTGTTGGAGAACTGTGGGAGGAAGGCAGGGTGTTGGAGAGCTGTGGGAGGAAGGCAGGGTGTTGGAGAACTGTGGGAGGAAGGCAGGGTGTTGGAGAACTGTAGGAGGAAGGCAGGGTGTTGGAGAACTGTAGGAGGAAGGCAGGGTGTTGGAGAACTGTAGGAGGAAGGCAGGGTGTTGGAGAACTGTAGGAGGAAGGCAGGGTGTTGGAGAACTGTAGGAGGAAGGCAGGGTGTTGGAGAACTGTAAGAGGAAGGCAGGGTGTTGGAGAACTGTAGGAGGAAGGCAGGGTGTTGGAGAACTGTGGGAGGAAGTCAAGGTGTTGGAGAACTGTAGGAGGAAGGCAGGGTGTTGGAGAACTGTAAGAAGAAGGCAGGGTGTTGGAGAACTGTAAGAGGAAGGCAGAGTGTTGGAGAACTGTAGGGAGGAGGGCAGTTTGCTTACCCAACAGTTATTACCTAAGAATAACTGGGAAGAGGTGAGGTTTGGATCTTTATGCCCCGCCATCTAACCTTGCTGTTCCTAATTTACTTTTTCGTGACATT
>WNGS01166226.1:16982431-17001376 GCA_020271785.1 Procambarus virginalis | reverse complement strand
CCCCCTGATATTTTGTAGGTGGTTATCATGTCTCCCCTTACTCTTCTGTTTTCCAGGGACGTGAGGTTCAGCTGACTGACTGTGTGTGTGTGTGTGTGTGTGTGTTTGTGTGATGAGGAGAAAGGGGGGGGAGGAACTGGGGTGATAGAAGAGGGGACGTTGAAGGCAGGGATGGAAGGGAAGGAGGGGGGAGGGGCGCCATTCGGGGTCACCCACCTATTACCGTGATTAATTCATTAAACTTTAACCTGGCGTCAAGCGGTCGTCAGCGCGCGGCAGGCCAAACAAGGCACCCTAGGAAGGGGCTTCCCGCTCCTATTGCTTGCTTGCATCTTTCTGTAAATAATTGTTTGCTAGCTTCTTTCTAATATATTGTTTGGTTGCATCTTTGTAGTCAACTATTGTTTGTTTACTTCTGTTTAGTTAATATTGGTTTGTTTGCCTCTGTGTAGTAAACAGTTAACTACACAGCGCTTGCTTATTTGTAGTTACTAGCTGTTTGTTTGCTTCTTTGATTTAACTTCAATGAATTTACAAGTTTATCATCTGTCTTGTAAACAGATTAGGAATTATTTCTTAATTTGCTTGCTTCGCACATATTTTGTCAACCGAGCAGCTTTTTGCTTGATTATTTCTAAGATCCTTTGTTTATTTTTTGTTTACACTTCGCTATTCGGCTAGTTACCAGGACGCCAATGTTTATTTGGGTCTTGTGTGGTTCAGTAATTTAACTGATTAAATTAATCAGTTATTACTAAGATATTGAACTTTAAGGCTGCTCCCTGAACCCTGTACAGGGAGCATTAATGATAGCTTATAACAATATTATTATTATTATTATTATTATTATTATTATTATTATTATTATTATTATTATTAATAATACTCGAAACGGATAAGTTGCAAGTTAAGGATGATAAGAGTTGGATTACAATGAATAATGAAAAATGTAGAATCACTTTGAGTTCTTCATATTCATGGGAGGATCCGAGGATGCTGCACGGGTTACCACTGTGGATCATCGAGTACCGAACAAGCAGTTCCTTGGTCACATGCCCAAGGAACACTTGGTCTCAGATGCAGTGTTTAAAAATGTGACCAGATGGCCCAATTGCCTGCCACGGGATGGGTTATGGGGTGCATAATAGAGAAAGCAAAATGCCTGTACTTCTTGGATCTGAGTGCTTCCGTGTTGTCGATGGCGTCACCTGTCTGACCAACACTGAAGGAGATATCGGTATCAATCAAGGTGTATGAACTTGGGTAGTCTTATTCCTGCTGTTCATCATTCTTACAAGGATATACTGTGATCCATTCTAGACAACAAGCGGGATTCTCAGGAGTCTGAGCGGGATCTCCTCTGCAAGACACAAGACAGTGGCAAGACTCTATATTTACGTTGTCTTCTTCGTGAATTGTCATGTAAGCTCTGGGAAGTTCATCGGTGCAAACCGTGCAAGCCGTATTAGAATGGGCCGTCATTGATCACTAGTTAAATGCAACTATTGGCATATATTTGTAAATATTGATAATATAAATAATGGTAATAAAAACTAATATTAATTATACGTATTAATGGTAATTATATGTGATAATAACAATGGAAATTTATAAATAATAAAGCTCTCTTATAAATAATAAAGCTCTTTTATAAACAATAAAGCTCTTTTATAAATAATAAAGCTCTTTTATAAATAATAAAGCTCTTTTATAAATGACAAAACAGTAATAATAATAATAAAAGTATAATTAATAATAATAATAATAGTAAAGGAAATCTTTTTTTATGAATCAATGTATTTATTTTTAGAAAGCTTTCATATATTTCACAAGAAAAGAGAAGAATAAGGAGTGATTGAATGAAGTATACAAAAGGGCATACCAAGAGAGTACTAAAGAGTTAAATATAACACAAAATCCTATTCAATTCATTGGATACAGGAGGGGTCAGTTTAGTTTCAGAAAATATTCGGTTAAATATTAGTTTGGGTATAGGGATGTGAGTTTAGGGAGAAAATACTGGATTGTTTCGAGCGAAGTTTAGACAAGTGTATGACTGTCTGGTTGGAAATATATAGAAGCAGCGTCGCACGCGCCAATACTCCTCTGCTGATTCTATCATTCATATGCTCCCGTTAACATTTTTCTCATCGATAGCAAATAAATATCCGGTTGACGAAGGCATCGGAGCATCAGGAGAATTGTTCAACAGTCCCCCCATCAACATATATGATTTTGCTGATTAAATTTATTGCAGATGTTTATTTAGTGACTATTTTAGGTAACATCGTTAATTATCAAAGGAAAGTGATAAGTAACGTTCGTGTTTGAAAGTTGCAAGAATGATACTCACATTCACAGGTACAACGCGTGACGTGTTTTAGTGGATATTGGGAGCGGCCTCAGTGCTTGAGAGCAAGACAACAGACACCCGTAGAGGCAATGTACAAGTTCCGTCCATATCAAAATATATTCATGTCTCTCTGCGCCTCTGTAACCCATTCCACCACCGCCCACGGGACGGTGTTTACAAAGAGATTAACACCAAACATCACCACAGTCACTTACACCCCTTACTTCCTCTCCTTCCTTCCTCCTTCCTCTTTTTTCTGCTTCATATTATTCCCATCTATTCTCAGCCTATCCATTACCACACATACACTCTCTAACCACCTAACTCCCTTACCACCCTTTGCCCCTTTATCCCTTACCCGTCTAACACCCCCCTACTAACCCCCTTGAATTAATATGACGCTTATTTTCCAATAGGCCTGTGGAACCCGATTATAAGCCCATAATCCGAACGGGGGAGAACAAGGCTGGAATGAACGTCAAGGAAGCGTATTCAGATTAACAGGAGGACGCACCCCCGTCTGTTCCTTCCCGTTCTACTGTTTATCACACACCTTATTACGTCTCTTGTTTGGTTGAGGCTCGGAGCCAGCAGCATCTTTTGTGTACCGTCACGGGAGTGTTTATAGACTTGTGTGCGCATCTTGTGAGCTCTTACTGTTGGTGTTCATTGGCTTTGTTGGTTGAATAATGGAGGTTCTGATATTGGGGGTGGGGTGGGGGTGAGAAGCAGATGCTGGCCACCTTGACGTTTTTTTGTAACTATTAAATAGTCATGACTTGGCTCAATGATGAGGACTGGTGGTGGTGGTGATTGTGTGGTGGCGAGAGAGTGTGATATTGTTGGGGCCTGGTAGTTGTTGTTGTTGTTATAGATTCAGCTACTCAGAACAAGTTCTAAGTAGCACGGGCTATGGTGAGCCCGTAGTGGACTTACTTGGCACAGGAGCGGGGCAAGTAGCACGGGCTATGGTGAGCCCGTAGTGGACTTACTTGGCACAGGAGCGGTGCTGTGTTTAGCCTGCCTGGTAGTGGTATGGGTCGTGATATGGCATGAGCAGGGTGAGGTGATGCTCCAAGTCATGTTGTGATGGACATGATTATGGTGGTGTGGGATGGGTGTGTTGTGTAGTGATGGTGATGGATGGTTATGGAGTGAGGGGGGGGGGCGAGAGGGAGCAGTGAGTGCCTGCTAAAAAAAAGGTGGACATTGTCATTGTACTTATATGTCAATGGTTACTAAGCCTTGTTGTGTCTAGGACAACTGATATTTAAGTGAAGGACAACAGATGTTTAAGTGAGGGACAAGAGATATTTAAGTGAGGGACAAGAGATATTTAAGTGAGGGACAAGAGATATTTAAGTGAAGGACAAGAGATATTTAAGTGAGGGACAAGAGATATTTAAGTGACGAACATTAACGGATGCTTAAGTAAAGAACAACACATGTTTAAAGTAAGGAACAACAGATGTTTAAGTAACGAACAACAGGTGTTTTAGTGAGTAACAACAGATGTTTCAGTGAGTAACTACAGATGTTTAAGCGAGGAACAACATACATTTTATAGAAGTTTTTATAATTAAAAGTTATTATTGTATTCTTTTAATTTGCAATAAATAGTGTTTCACAAGGATGAGTGACATGCGTATTTAAAAAAAATGCGTTTTGATGGACTGATTGTGGCGACGAGATGATGAATGCTGTGTTAATGACCTGCTTCATAGATNGTTAAAAGAAGGGAGGTTAATGTAAAAATAGTTACCAAACTTCGTGAGACATATACTTATTGAAAAACAAAACTACGCATCAGATGAGAAGACGACGACGTTTCGATCCGTCCTGGACCATTATCAAGGTGATTGTGCTCTGTATTAATATCTTCAGCCGCGTTATTGTGACTCATCGTCTGCATATACTTATTGCTGAACACTAAACCACTTCATAGTCATTCCTTGGATATGTGTTTGCAAATATTTGTGTCACAACAGATCTTGAACTGAAAATACTAAGGGAAGAGATATTTCTATGAAATTGTTAATCATCTGGTTCCTATTATAACCTTTGTCATACTGGTATACTGTTATACTGTGCCATGTCATACTGAGTGAATATCATCTTGACACTTGGTCGAATGTACAGATATTTAATGGTTCGTTGCTACACGGTCTGCCAAGCTTTGATAATTACTTAATCGTATGTATCTCAGTCCCAGTGGTTGTGACCAATGAAACTTGCAAAATTCTGATCTTACAAAGCAAACCTTTGTGTGGAGGGAATGATCAAACTTACTACACGCCAGGCCACAAACCTGTATGTATAAGAATTGACGACGTTTCGGTCCTTCCACTACTATTTTTAATTAAGTCCTCTACTTGATAATAGTCCTGGAACTTTATCCACGCAACTGTTCAGCCACGTTATTGTGACTTTCTGTCTGCATCAAGACTTATCATAGGACCCAATAACACGCTCGTTGCAACTTGTTGCTTTGCTTAATGTTCACACCTACATCTGGTGAAATATTTTACAAGCAAATTTATTTTACAAGCAAACATTTAGTCGCAAGGGAATCACCCATCCAGATAAAAGCATCAAACTATTTTTTTTTCAAACTGTTGCTGTTACTATTACTGTTACCATTACTTCCGTTATTATGTATACAACCGTAGATTCTGGTGTGAGAGTTTTAGTTTAGGTCACTTATTATGCACCCCCATACCCATCCCGTGGGCGGTAGTGGAAAGGGTTACAGAGGCACATAATGGGCTCAGGGACTGAGCCCCACAGTTCATTTAGCTAAGCAAGTTACAATCTTGGTGAGCTAGCTAAAAAATTCAATATAAGTCGTCACATCAACAATGGGTTCGAGATCGACCTCAAGTACAGGTTCTAAATTAAGCAACTGACATATGTGGAGAGCTAGTGTCACAATTTATATGTTTGTCCTGCACACCGCCCCCCATCCAGTGGGCAGCGGTGGATAGGTTACAATCACTTAGTTACTACCTACATTTAGCAAACTGGGGATATTTGGCTAAAATTTTTGGTATCAGATGCATCAATGTAACCATATAAAACCGTTTTTATCTCTACTAACTTCACAAGCCTCGACCACCGCTAACACTAACACCATCACCACCTTCCCCATCACCACAAACTACCACCGCCATCTCCACTAACTACCGACCACCACCATCACTACCGCTGCTAACACCATCACTGCTATCATCACTAATACTATCACCACTACCTCCACCTCCACCATCACACAGCACCACCACTATCTCCTCCACCATCCCACCAGCCCATCACCTACCAAACTCAGGATCTCTCAATATTAGCGTGTTTTCCGGCAACAAAATCGAAAAGAATACTCTCTGTTTTCTCAATAAATTAATCGCCATATTAACGCCAATAGCCAACAAAATTCAGAATAAATTCCTCTCTATATAAAAGGATCACCCCGCCTTCGACTCCCGTCATTTGTGTGAAATAACCAAGGTAAAGGGGGAAGAGATGAAGATTAGGATCCCCAAAATAATTAGAATATCTAATTCCTCAGTTCCCCTCTGAACATTACCCGGATTTTGTGAGATAATGGACACTGGATATCCACTGCTGTTTTTAGACGCAATTTTCTGCCCCACGCGTGTGAGCGCACACGCGCAGTAAAATACAAGCAGGTCCATGAGCGCCCGTCGGAGATACAATTGATCTACGAGGAGCTTCGACGACACAGCTACGACTGGGTTTAGACTGAACAATAATTCTTTTGGAGCTGATCGTTGAGTTAATATTAATATTAAATTGCATTAATCAAACGCTCGTGCAAAGAATTAAATTGTTCCATTTTTCGGTCACTGTAAAAGACTAAGGCCAGACACTCTGGCCTCAGAGTGTTTCTTTAGGAAATCTCTGCTTAAGATTAGCCTCATTTGAAGCTTTTTTGTTTAACTTTGCATGAAGCGGAGAGAATGAGAGAAAGAGACAGAGACAGAGAAAGTCAGATTGAATGACAGAGGGAAGGAAGACGGGATGGGAGAAACAGATTACCCATCCTCCTCACAGAAGACAGTTTAGGTCACTGGCATACCTGTACGACCTCCAACAGAAGCTAGGCAGATTTCAAAAAGTTTTTTTTTCAAAGAACGAAATATATTTGTTTTTGTGTCGTTGTTGTTTAAGATTCGCTACTTGAAACAAAAAGTTCCAAGTAGCACGGGCTATGGTGAGCCCGTTGTGGACCTACCTGGCACAGGAGCGGGGCTGTAGCTTCACACTCTGAAGTTTCTGTGTCGCCATCGGGCCTGTTTAACAACCACGTCCTACCTGTTTTCTGTGTCGCCCCTGACCTGTCCACCCAACCAACCTACCACGCACTCAACAGTTCTGTTTCACTACCTGACAGGTCCAACCAACCACAACACAACCGGTTCTCAGCGGGCTCTAGCACCGCGTCCTTCTCATTCAAATTCACTCTTAACTACCAAACAACGACAACAAATGAGGACCTGCGCCAGAATTACGAGGACGCCAATGGTAATCAAGAACAGTAAAGCTGGTTAAAACATCACAGAGGCTTATCTGAACCTTATAAACAGAGAGGATGGTTGGTGTTCAGGTGTAAGACCTCTCCACTCGCACGGCTTCAAGATTTAGACATAATAGTTTAGCTAAAAAAACAAAAAGAAAGGCATCACCAGAAGTAATGATGATAATGTTAATGTTTATAATGATGATTCTGCTACTCACCAGCGGTCAAGACTCTTCAGCATGCTCGGCAAATTACGTCTCTGATACAGAATGGATTTTGTGGACATCGTATAAAAATGGGTGGACATTAGTGCTGAACAGCAGCAGCAGCAGCAGTAGCAGCAGCTGCAGGTGTAGAAGCAGCTGCAGGAGTAGCAGCTCCTGCAGGTGTAGCAGCAGCTGCAGGAGTAGCAGCAGTAGCAACAGTAGCAGCAGCAGCAGCAGCAACACCAGCAGCAACAACACCAGCAGCAGCAACAACAACACCAGCAGCAGCAACAACACCAGCAGCAACAGCAATGAATGTGTTTGCAAGAGAGAGACTAGCTTGTAACATCTGGAGTGCAGTAAAAATGCCACGCTCCTTCCTCATCTCTCCCTCACGCTTCCTCATCCATCGTCGTCCACCTTCTTTAGTGATATCTAGGAATTATTTGAATAATTTTGATCGCGGTACTAAATGGTGTTCCGGGTCAAGATAGGCTTTTAATAAATAATTACTTGCTTCTTACATTATAATTATCTTACTTTATAATTACCTTACCTTTCCTTGCCCCCTTACCTTCTGACGCTTCAGTACGCTCTCGAGAACCTGTCCCTCTCATTTTATGTGCTGGATTTTTTTACGGTATTGTCCAAAGCGTAAAAAATCCGGGTGTTTGTGAAATTAAAATCATCGTGAAATTGACGCTTCCCAAGACTAATGTCCATTGGCTTCGCTAGGTTACTGTTGTTAATATTGCATCTTTTGTTTCGTTACTACTAATGATGTCGTTATTACTATTGTTGTAGTTATTACTCTGTTACTATCATCATTGTCGTTTTCGAATTACTTTTGTTATTACTACTACTACTGTTCTCAATACTACAAATTATGTATATTAATATATTTGCACGTCAGTTCATATATTACCATTCAATATGTCGAGGCGTAATTAGCACAGGTCTTTGACAGCGTATGAAGGACGAACGTTTGCCCAAATTGACAAAATTAGACGCAGCTGAATATTGGAAATCATTTTGTATCTTGAGAGGCTGAATACATCCAGAGCGGACTGAACGCCTGATAGCATAGGTTAAATTTATGTATAATATTACATTATTAGGTATTAAGAATACATTATATATTGCCTTGGATAGAACCTAAGATACTCGCTTGAGCTTGAACTGAGGTGTCTTGTTCTGTGTATGACCGAGGATCTCAACTTGATTTTTCTGTGCTGTCTGGAGAACCGATGATGCTCGTGGAGGAGTTAAGCCGTTCCTGACGGCACGTTCAAAAGCTCACTACAATTAGGCGATATACGACTCTAAACAAGAACAAAATATCGTATGTTTGAGGTTTGAAGAAATTCTACGAGATTTTAGGTTAAGAAATATAATCTTCTTCGCAGACAATCACACTCATTCATGATGGTAAGTCGAGAGGTAATAATTTATGTAATTTTAAACGGGAATATATATACTTGTCTGTTTAGGAGCGACTTCCCTCCTGCTAGTGAAGTTGAAAATAATACTGTTGAAGGTGTGACCAACTCATGTCATCATTCAAACCCCGGTGTTAGACATGTATGTTAGTCATGATGGTGCCTGTGGTGATGGTGTCTGTGGTGATGGTGTCTGTGGTGAAGGTGTCTGTGGTGAAGGTGTCTGTGGTGAAGGTGTCTGTGGTGAAGGTGTCTGTGGTGATGATGTGTGTCGTGATGGTGTGTATGGTGATGGTGTGTGTGGTGATCGTGTCTGTGGTGATGGTGACTGTGGTGATGGTGTCTGTGGGGACAGTGTCAGTGGTGATGATAATGTTTGCAGTGTAGGAGGTCGTAGTAGGGATGTTTGTAGTGAAAGTGGTGGTGGTATTGGGATGTTTGTGGTGGGGGAGAGCAAAGTGGAGCAGCACTGGTGACCACTCTTCCCCACCACACACATGTCTTGCCCCATAACAGCTTCTGTTATGTTTACACCTGTAATCACCTCCCTCCCCCCCTCCAGTCTCTCTACTCTCCCTTTCCTTTCTCCCTCCTTATCCCCCCCCCCCCTACTCTACCCCCCCATCGCTCCCAACCCTTGTTACTGCTCAGGTTTGACTGTTCATTAACCCTTCGGCTCCGCTTCCCTATTGTTTCCAGCTGGAAAAACAAAAAATGCATTCAAAAGTGGCGCCAAACTTAGGGTGACTAACGAGTGAGGCGTCGTTATCAATAACCCTCATAATCACTAATTATACCAACGACTTCAACACACATCCGACAACACCGAGTCCCTGGAATACAGTTCAAAATACGCAAGGAAATTACTGATAAACTGACGGGGAATGTTCGTCAGTTAAGGCCGGGAAATATCAACAATTCAAATTCCCAATGAAGCACCCTAACCCCTTCCCCCCCCCCAGCCGATGCTCGTTTGAAGTCTTGGTTTGTTGTGTTTACACGGCGCAACAACGACGACTACAACGACAACGAAAGGTGGACTTGGAGGCCCTCGAGTGGGGCAAGGGAACAAAGGCGATTGGCTTTTGATTAACCTAAATAGAACTGGGTGCTATTCGGTGGGCTTAATAACATGTCCACCCGCCCATTCCCGCCCATTCTCACCCCTTCCCATCCATTCCCATCCATTCCAAATTGATGCGCTTTCTCTTACGTTTTCTCTTCAACGTTTTTTTTTTTTTGGGGGGGGGTACATTTTCTTCAATATTTCATCCTTTGATCTTTTTTTATCAACGTTCTTTTTATTTGTTGAGAATTTTCTTTAGCATCTCATCACTTGCACGTTTTTTTTTCGTTCAACTTTTCCTCCTGTGAACGTTTTATCCGTAACGTTTCTTCCCTCGAAAGTTTTCTGACATGTTCCTTGCGTTGACAGTTCTTCGTTCAACGTTTCTGCCTATCAATGTTTTTCTTTCTCGCCACACCCACAGGACTTGATAATGGTCCAGGACGGACCGAAACGTCGTCGATTCTCCATCTTCTGATGTTTTGGTCATCATATCTTCAGCCACTTTTGTTGTGACTCATCGTCTGCTTATTTTTAGAGAGAAAAAACTAAACTGGTTTTGTATAATAAGACAGAAAAGAGTTTTTTAAGAGTAAAATAATTCAGTGTTATTGAAAGCTATTACAGCAGTATACACGTAGACTAATACTGAACGCTTTCAGAACAGTATTCGTGTATATTAATAATGAATCCTTCTACAGGATTATACAAGTAGACTAATATTCAAAGCTATTGTAGTTTTGAATATTAGTCGACATGCATATAGATTTCAATGTTGCGTGCTGTATACAACAGTATACAAGTAGACTGGTAGAACTTAGTCTACTAGTATACTAAATAGGCCTTGAAAAAAGGTCAAATCCGTACTTACTCCTCTATTGGGTTTACCTTCCTTCTTTCCTCCCTCGTCCTCGCTGTTTAGCACCCTCTCTCTCCCTTCCATCCTCAATCTCCCTCCCTCTAACTTTCATCCTCAACCTCCCTCCGGCCATCTCTGTCAATCATCCTCTACTCCTTCCCTCTCGCGACCTTTCTCCTGCTTACCCTGTCTACCGTTCTCTTTCCCCATCCCACTATCTTCTCTAACTACCTCCAAACCTCTTTTTACTTCCCTACTGCTCCCCCTATGTACCTCCCTCCTACCTTCTGTCCGTCCCACCTCCCTTTCCTCCCTTCCCCTCATCCTCCCCCCTCTCCCTCTAGTGGCTGGTCACATGCAAAGCGCTCATTGGTCAGTTCCTGATCAATCACCTGGTGACGTCGGCACCGCCATCCCGCATTCACTTGTCAATCATGTGTGTCGCCGCGTCGTCGCATGGAGAATTTTACCAGCAGCCGCTCCTAGCGCAAGATGGCCGTCTTTTGTTTTCACTTCAACGTGCTTGAAGGGAGCAGAGGCTGAGATTGTCGTTTAATTACCTGTTGTTCCCGCCCGAGGAGTTGCAGACGAGGCAGCGGGACGAGGGATTGGGAAGAGGGGAAGAGGGATCGGGAGGGGAAGAGGGATGGTGAGGGGGAAGAGAAATGGGAAGGGGAAGAGGGATAGGGAAGTAGAATGGGGGTGAAGAAGGGGAGAGCAGCATTGGGGGTTATGAAACAAAAGCTAATAGTGAAATTGTTGTCTTATGGAGATCCCTGTGGTCACCCCCCCCCCCTCCCCTCGCTCTTGCCCCTTATCACTCTTCCATCACCCCCCCCCTCACCTGTCTCCTAGCAACGGATCAGCCAATCATGTGATGTACAGAGCGTTAATCTCTCATGTTAATGAACCAATCAGAACAGGGATCGGTGTAGGTGAATATGGTTATACCAGGACGACCATCTGTTATCTAAATTACCTTTCAACTGGCCCAGGAGGACAAAACAAAAAAACTGGCTACTAGACCTCGGTGCCTCGATGGTGTATTTAGAATAAAAAATCTAAGACAGTAAAAATATCCAGAATCAACCACAGCAGACAACCAGGATGCAAAAACTAGTCTGGGATAGTGGTTAGGAACTTAGCTGATGTATGGGGGTTGTATGTATGTCCCTCGCTCCGTGTGTCAGTCCAAGCCGCAGCCAGCCATATCCCGCCAAACACACACCGAAACTACGACGTTTGTACGACGTTCGAACAAGTTTTAACACCTCCTAACCAGTTATAACAACCACTATAGCAAGTTGTAACAACGTTCTAATACATCANTTGGAAGGCTTGAGAGGTCGCTCATAAATAGCTGATCACGCGGGATTATTGAAGTCTTCCAGATGGCTCCGGCTTATATAAAGAACCCTGCCTGCCCTCAATACACACACACACACACTCATACACACACACAACACACACACACACACACACACCACCACACACACACACACACCCACCACACACTCATACAACACACTCATACACACACACACACACACACACACACAACACACACACACACACACACACACCACACACACACACACACACACACAGGTCTTGTAGTTGAGTAGATAGCGCGCGGGACTTGTAGTCCTGGCCCGGGTTCGATTCCCGGACCAGACAGACAAAGGGCAGAGTTTATTTCACCCTGATGTCCCTGTTACATAGCAGTAAATAGGTACCTGGAGTTAGACAGCTGTACGGGCTGCTTCGTGGGGTGTGTGTGTGTTGGGGGGGGGGGAATTAGTAGTTAGTAACAGTTGATTGACAGTTGAGAGGGGGCCGAAAGAGAAGAGCTAACCCCCGCAAGCACAGCTCGGTGAATACACCACACACACACAAACACACACACACACACACACACACACACACACACCACACACACACACACACACACACACACACGTACGCACACCACACACACACCTCTGGGGCCTCGTAGCCTGGTGGATAGCGCGCAGGACTCTTAATTCTGTGGCGCGGGTTCGATTCCCGCACGGGCAGAAACAAATGGGCAAAGTATCTTTCACCCTGAATGCCCTGTACCTAGCAGTAAATAGGTACCTGGGAGCTAGTCAGCTGTCATGGGCTGCTTCCTGGGGGTGTGTGTGGTGTGGGAAAGTAGTTAGTAAACAGTGATTGACAGTTGAGAGGCGGGCCGAAAGAGCAAAGCTCAACCCCGCAAACACAACTAGGTGAATACAATTAGGTGAACTAGGTTAATAAACACACACACACACACACACACACACACACACACACACCACACACACCAACACCACCACACACACTCACACACACAACACACACACACAAACACACACACACACACACACACACACAAACACACACACAACACACACACAAAACACACACACAACACACTCTGGAACACTCACCGTTACTTGATCACAATGTGCGTCAATACAATCCAGAGCCTCCATCAACACACGTCCCAGAGCGCACCTATATCCGCCTTTCCTGCGTGTGGACTTCACGAACGGGTCGTGTTGGTGTTCGCGTGCGCCCGTAGGTAGATAGATACTAAAGGCATCGTCATATAACATGGGCGTTCTTGATCCCTCGCGCGATGCAATATGGAACGCGGCCAGCCTCGCCTGGAAAGCGATCCTAGACGGAGCCTGGGCCGCGGATATTATCATAAAATGGTTGGAAGCACCACCTCGGGGTTTGGAAACTGGTATTAGTTGCGTCCGAGAGGCTCTTTGGTGAATTCTTCCTCCCCCCCGATTATCATTTTATTGTTGGCCAATTTCAAGTTTATCCTCATTCGAACGGCAATTGAACTCACGCTGCTCGAGCCAATCAAGAGGCTCGACTTGTGTTACTGCGAAGTCTGGCTGTTATAAACGGCTCTGTGCTCACTGCCACAGTCCTGAGTTTTGCCGAACTCTTGAACAAGCCTCTCTTTGCTGAGAAAAAAATGGAGACACACACACACGCGAGCGCAAGCGCGCACACACACGCATTTATATATATATATATATATATATATATATATATATATATATATATATATATATATATATATATATATATATATATATATGTATATATATATATATATATATATATATATATATATATATATATATATATATTATGCGAGCAAGCCTGAATGGTCCACAGGACTATATGCAACTGAAAACTCACACCCCAGAAGTGACTCGAACCCATACTGCCAGGAGCAACGCAACTGGTATGTACAGGACGCCTTAATCCACTTGACCATCTCGACCGGACATAAGGAAGTGTTAGCCGAAGCTATTTGAACCACCCCCTGGGGTGTGAGTTTTCAGTTATATATATATATATATATATATATATATATATATATATATATATATATATATATATATATATATATATATACACACGTATACTAGCTGTACCCGGCCAAGCGTTGCTGAGCCGCAGCAACCCTCCCCCGTCCCTCCATCCTATCCACCATCCCCCACTCTCCAGTCCCCTCGTCTTCCCCACCATTCCTCCCCCTCCCCATCCCTTCATGAGAAGGGATGGGGGAGTGGTAATGTGAAGGTTCGATGGAAATTAACTCTGATCTCTTAGCCATGATCAGCGAGGCACTACACATCAATTTTTTTTTTTTATTAATTCCACATCAAAAAGTCAACAGCAGCAATCATCAGCCAATTAACGCATAACTATATTCTACCCACTTCAAGACCCCGAAGAAGCAGCAAGAGAAAGTATGGGCCAATAGGTCTTCTGTGGTTACTTCCATTCTTGTCTTTTCATACCCAATTTACACCCTTCTCACCCAAAACTTTTGAGTCATATCACCTCACCCAAAACAAATAAAAAGCATGATGTATATTATGTGTAAACCAAGTCTTTGAAATTGTAAGAAACCTTACGAAACGCTTCTGAGCGACAGACCAAAAATAAAAATGTAAAAAATTAATTTTGGAGAGTTAATTTTTCGATTACTCTCGACAGTGAAGAAAAACGTAAGAAATATTGAGAAGATTCGTGTTAGAATTATTAATCTTGCCCTTTCGGTCATATTCAACAACTTATATATATATATATATATATATATATATATATATATATATATATATATATATAATATATATATATATATATATATATATATATATATATATATATATATATATGCACAACTTGCCTAAACACGCAAGTGAAGTTTTACAACTTTAGAACATTTTCCCACCAGGAGACTCGAACCCTAGCCAGCACAGAAGCCTCACAACAATTGGCATAACAGGTACGCCTTTAACACTGTTAAAGGCGTACCTGTTATATATATATATATATATATATATATATATATATATATATTATATATATATATATATATATATATATATATATATATATATAATTATAATATGACAGCGTCAGACCACGGAGGAAGAATTGAAACAGAAATTTCCTTAAGTACTTCCGTATATTAATACAGCTTCAGAAGGAGGAACGTAAGCTCTGACTCCTTCTGAAGATGTATTAATATATAGAAACGAAGAAAATAGCACTTAGGACTCTTTGGCACTCTTGGAGCACCTGAACAAATTTTACTTTGTATCTTAAACACCAACATGGCTTCAGTGAAGGTGAAGAATGACTAACGAATCTATTGGTTGTACAACAATTTGACATTGATGAAACGGGTAAGAGAATGGTAGTCTGTGTACTCCACTGTTACCAGAATTACTTTGACATTGAACTGCGTGCAATGGGTCGTAAATGTACTTGCGAACAAAACTTGCGCAACAGAAACCGTTCTGGAATATGTGAGGCGAGTGCTCAGTATCCACCTGTGCTGGAACTGTACACAGCGACGCTGCTTCCAGCGAGTGTAGCCTTTGAGATCTCTTAAAACGTGACCAGTTCTCGCAGCTGCAAGGCAAGTCCAAATCATATTACCCTAACAAGAGGATTACGTTATGATTGAGGGCAATTCTGTTGTAACACGCTTGAAGAACGAAATCATGAGGATATCACACATTCTGGAGGTCGAGCGGTATCCTCTTACATTTAGGAATACACAGTAAACATTATATTATCCTCTAATCAATTACTACTAACCTATCCGAGCTTCGACTCTTCTAACCTAAACTAAGATTATGTATCCACCTAAACTAATAAGCAGCATTCTCCGGTGAAAAACGAAATGGGAGTTGTTTTTTAGCCAAGGAGGATCCCCACAGATGTACAGTAAGAATACCATTGCTATTGTATTGTTTTTAAGGATAGTTTTAAACATTTCTTACTTTATTAGGTCGAAGCGAAATCACTGTAAAATTATGGACGCAACTATAATGAAGCAAATGCGCGAGGACACTGAGCCCAGGCTCCTTTCATAGCGAGGACACAGACCCCGAGGCTATCAGTCACCACAGCTAAATGACTGGTATAGCGAGGACACAGGGCTCAGGCTATCATTATAGCTAAGTCACTATTTAGCGAGGTCTCAGGTCTAAGGCACTATTATAGCGAAATCACTGTCATACCATGATAACGGTTATATCGAGGACCCACAATGGAAATCTTGTTTACGGACCGACATTTAACAAACAGGCAATTGACGAACAAATTACAATTAACCCTTCCTTAACTACGCAAACGCACTATGACAAGGTGATAAGTACAATAATCTGCCTTGGCGTCAGCGAAACACACACCTCACTGATGTAGTTCATATATACATTACGCAATGAACATATACATGAACACCTGTCTGTCGTGTTGCAAGATCAAGAAATGAATGAGTTTCGCAAGAGCCAGTTAATATATTCACGTTAAGCTATACCCTGCATATATATACCAGCATGCATACACGTTCACACTTACGGTAAGACATTCGTTCATAAGTTTGGACACGGATATACACGAGCTTATCCCAGCATTATAGATTTCTACGAACTCCGAAATTTCTACGTCTTTCCAAGACGTCGCACAAGTCCCATTGTACAATGACATTCAGTGTGATACTTATGAAGTCAATCAGGAACAAACAACTTCAGACAGCGCCGATAGTTGCAGCTGCAGTATTGCAGCGTGCTGCGTGCTACTGGCTGGCTGGCAGCGAGAGAAATCATGGGTTTGGGATGGAAGATATGTGCAGGTGCAGTATTGCGACACCACGGAAGCCAGAGTGCGTACCTACGCTGGGAGAGACCAGGCTTAGGGAGTCACAGGCCATCAGGCACGTTAATGTTCTTGGCGTATGCAGGTGGTGCTTGGGGTACTTGTTGGTGAAGGTAGTGGTGGTGGGGGTTGTGAGGGGTGGGGGTTGTGTGGTGGGGTTGTGAGGGTGGGGTTGTGTGGTGGGGTTGTGAGGGTGGGGTTGTGTGGTGGGGTTGTGTGGTGGGGTTGTGTGGTGGGGTTGTGAGGGGTGGGGGTTGTGTGGGTGGGGGTTGTGTGGTGGGGTTGTGTGGTGGGGTTGTGTGGTGGGGTTGTGAGGGTGGGGGTTGTGTGGGTGGGGGTGTGTGGGTGGGGGTTTGTGGTGGGGTTGTGTGGGTGGGTTGTGAGGGGTGGGGGTTGTGAGGGTGGGGTTGTGTGGTGGGGTTGTGAGGGTGGGGGTGTGTGGTGGGGTTGTGAGGGTGGGGGTTGTGTGGTGGGGTGTGAGGGTGGGGGTTGTGTGGTGGGGTTTGTGTGGTGGGGTTGTGAGGGTGGGGGTTGTTGGGGTGGGGGTTGTGTGGTGGGGTTTGTGGTGGTGGGTTGTGAGGGTGGGGTTGTGTGGTGGGGTGTGAGGGGGGGGTTTGTGGTGTGGGTTGTGAGGGGGGGGGGTTGTGTGGTGGGGTTGTGAGGGTGGGGGTTGTGTGGGTGGGGTTTGTGTGGCGGGGTTGTATGGTGGGGTTGTGTGGTGGGGGTGTGAGGGTGGGGGTTGTGTGGTGGGTTGTGAGGGTGGGGTTGTGTGGTGGGGTTGTGAGGGGGGGGTTGTGTGGTGGGTTGTGAGGGTGGGGGTTGTGTGGTGGGGTTGTGAGGGTGGGGTTGTGAGGGTGAGGGTTGTTGTGGTGGGGTTGTGAGGGTGGGGGTGTGTGGTGGGGTTGTGAGGGTGGGGTTGTGTGGCGGGGGTTGTGAGGGTGGGGGTTGTGTGGTGGGTTGTGAGGGTGGGGGTTGTGAGGGTGAGGGTTGTATGGTGGGGTTGTGAGGTGGGGTGTTGGTGTGGTTTTGTGAGGGTGGGGTTGTGTGGCGGGGGTTGTGAGGGTGGGGGTTGTGTGGTGGGGTTGTGAGGGTGGGATTGTGGGTGGGGTTGTGAGGTGGGGGTTGTGTGGTGGGTTGTGAGGGTGGGGGTTGTGTGGTGGGTTGTGAGGGTGGGGGTTTGGGGGTGGGTTGTGAGGGTGGGGGTTTGTGTGGTGGGGTTGTGAGGGTGGGGGTTGTGAGGGTGGGGGTTGTGAGGGGTGGGGGTTGTGTGGCGGGGTTGTGAGGGTGGGGTTGTGTGGTGGGGTTGTGAGGGTGGGGTTGTGAGGGTGGGGTTGTGAGGGTGGGGGTGTGGTGGCGGGGGTTGTGAGGGTGGGGGTTGTGGTGTGGGTTGTGAGGGTGGGGGTTTTGAGGGTGGGGTTGTGGGGTGGGGGTTGTGTGGCGGGGTTGTGAGGGTGGGGTTGTGTGGTGGGGTTGTGAGGGTGGGGGTTGTGTGGTGGGGTTGTGAGGGTGGGGGTTGTGGTGGGGTTGTGAGGGTGGGGGTTGTGTGTGGGGTTGTGAGGGTGGGGGTTGTGTGGGGGGGTTGTGTGGCGGGGGTTGTATGGTGGGTTTGTGAGGATGGGGGTTGGGGTACTGTTGGTGAGGGTGTTGGTGGTGGGTTGTGAGGGTGGGGGTTGTGTGGGTGGGGTTGTTAGGGTTGGGGTTGTGTAGTGGGGTTTGTATGGGTGGGGGTTTGAGGTGGTTGGGTTATTTGTTGGTGAGGGTAGTGGTGGTGGGGTTGTGTGGTTTGGTTCTGAGGGTGGGGGTTGTGGTGCTTTGGGGTACTTGCTGGAGATTGTGGTGGTTAGGGTGGTGGGGGTTGTGGTTTTCGGAATTATGGTGGTTGGGGTTGTGGCGGTGGTTGCAGTGGTGGGTGTTGTGATGGTTGGGGTTGTGATGATGGAGATTGTGATGGTGAGCGTTGTGGTGGTTTGGGTGGTGGTGGTAGGGATGCTTGTTGGTGGGGAATGTTGTGGTGGTGACTGTAGTGGTAAGTGTTAATACGGTTAATGCTGTCATATTCAATGAAACATGCATAAAAGAAACCTGTTGCTAGTGTACACCAATATATATATATATATATATATATATATATATATATATATATATATATATATATATATATATATATATATATATATATATATATATATATATGACAATGTCAGACCACGGAGGAAGAATGAAACAGGAATTTCCTTAAGTACTTTCGTATATTAATACACCTTCAGAAGGAGTGTAT
>WNGS01166226.1:16936579-16948498 GCA_020271785.1 Procambarus virginalis | reverse complement strand
AAATAATAAATTGTAATTAAATATATATATATATATATATATATATATATATATATATATATATATATATATTATATATATATATATATATATATATATACATCATAGCACGAGACTCGACATCAACGTCGAGTCATCATTGCAACGTTCACCAAGTATCTCACCACCAACTGTGTAACTATTTTATTGACTCAAGTGTTCTGGACGACATCCTAACAATTTATCCAAAATTTGCTTGTCCATTTTAAAGAATGAAGAACATTTTTAATTATATTACTCCTAAGCTGCATCACTTATGAACCCATCCCTGCCCTTGTGTGGCAGTGCACAGTAGAAAGTTGTTTTCACATATCCATACCTTAAAACATTGATTGTATCCATGATATATATGTTCTTCCGCCAACAGTTTAGACCTATTGTCTTATGTATGACCCTCTGTCCTGCGTGACAGTGAATACCAGCATTATCCTCACTTTAATAAGACTTAATCGAAATCCTCAGATTAGACAAAATTGTAATTAATTTTGTCACTAAAGATGTTAATAATAATAACCATCACTAAACATTCTCAACGGACCTCACCTTCATTGCAACTTTCACAACAGACTTCACCAACCTAAATATTTCTTTCGCTTGGTGAGATCGCTCTTCTCTCCCTATCCCTGGTAAATGGGTTCTCAGGGGGGGGGGGACCTCATGCCATCATCCCCATGCACAAATAATAGTAACAGAGTCGGAAACCATTACAACTTACCCCTGACAGTTGAAAGATGGGGGTACAGGAGCTGGAGCTTTAAAGATGGTGTCTATGAGCTAAAGCTTGAACCAACATACTCAGCTAGGTGAGCCCGTTAACACTATTTTACCTCATTTTCAAAGCTCGCGCTCGAAGTGCCCATCAGGTGTTAGGTATGCAGTGGGAGCCGGTCGGCCGAGCGGACAGCACGCTGGACTTGTGATCCTGTGGTCCCGGGTTCGATCCCGGACGCCGGGGAGAAACAATGGGCAGAGTTTCTTTCACCCTATGTTCCTGTTATCTAGCAGTAAAATAGGTACCTGTGTGTTAGTCAGCTGCCACGGGCTGCTTCCTGGGGGTGGAGGCCTGGTCGAGGACCGGGCCGCGGGGACACTAAAGCCCCGAAATCATCTCAAGATATCTCAAGATAGACGTCACTCACTATTCACTAGCCCAACAGGCGTTAGGTATTCCGTAGAAGTCACTCACCATTCACTAACCTCTTCACTCACAGGTGATCTTCACCCCATCACATCCAACACTTACTAAACGCCCCATCTAGACTCGCCGATCAGAACGTATTTGGCCGAGGCTGCCCATCAGGATGCCCGTCATCTTGGAACGGGGGGGGGGGGGGGTTGTGAGGGGTCTCGCCTGGTCCCAGTTTTCCCCGCAAGGTGTTGTCTGAGTAATTACAGGCTTGCCCAGGGATCTTGATCTTCCATCCATTAACGAAACGAATCCTTGTTTTTTTACATTGCGACTGCAATGTTGCCAAGATGTGTGTATAGATTAACCGGGCGATGATTGCCATGCGGAGAGAGTTTTGCAACGTGATTATTATAAAGAGGAGGAAGAGGAGGAGGTGGAAGAGGAGGAGGAGGAGGAGGAGGAGAAGAGGGGGGTAAAGGAGAATGAAGAGGTGCTTATCTAACAGAGACTACTGGAGAACTGAGCTCCAGCTCTTCATGTCGCGCCTATTACCCACGCTGCATCTGTTGCGTTATAGGTTACTTATTGTGAAGTTTGTATTCTTTGTCGAATCTGGCTTTGAAGTTGTGGATGGAGGTGGTTTCCACAACTTCTTCTTTCAGTGCCTTCCACACACCTTGACCACCCCTACAGTGTTCCAGTGTTTCCTTACGCATCATACAGCTCCCAGCCTGTCCTCTCCTACTTTCTCTCACCTAAAGAGGCCGCCTTATGCATCGTTGTTTGTTCAGATTTAGCTACTCAGAACGAAGTGTCCATGTAGCACGGGCTATGGTGAGCCCGTACTCATGCATCGTGTATATTACTTTATATATCTTGTGTGTTGTGAGGTAGGGGATGAGGAGGTGCATGAAGGGAAGATATCTATGAGGGGAAAGCGCCAAGCCATTAGAGTATATATCACTTGGAAGGGGTTAGAATAAGGATTTTGGGATGGGACGGGGGGAGGGGGGATAGTGCACAACCACTATTGATTGTCGGGGTTTGAACGCCGACCTGCATTTAGCGAGACGGCGCTCTACCGTCCTAGAGGAGGTGTATGAGACTGAAGTTGTTGAGGAAGATAAGAAGAATGAGGATGCGGAGGACATGAAGATGAGGTCGGTGAGTGGTCCTCACTTCACCTGCCCCGTCTTCCTTGACGCTTTGTGTGAGTGAGTGAGTGAGTGAGTGAGTGAGTGAGTGAGTGAGTGAGTGAGTGAGTGAGTGAGTGAGTGAGTGAGTGAGTGAGTAAAAGAGTGAAAAATACCTAAGACGACCGTGGGGGGTCAATACGTTCCTTTGGAAATAAGAAAAAGACTAAAGAGGAGAACATGCGTGTAAGTGTCTTAAGAAAAGGCGAAAATTAAAATAACTTGACACGATAAAACATGTTTTTTACTTTGCTCTGAAAACACAAATATTGGGGGAAAACGTTTGATGAGAAAGCAAGCTAAAACAACGAAAGTCGTAAAATCCTTATAATTATTTTATATTTTAGGTGAAACAAATTCTAAAAGAACGCAAAACGAATAATTTGATAGTGATATACATGTAAATCCTGTATTATCTATATTTGATGTTTAGAAAAAAATCGCAGAAAAGTCAGAGTCGCCAAATAACAATGAATAAAGTTGGAAAAGGAACGTATACCCTTCGACCAGGTCGGCGTCTCGCAGAACCAGGAGGGGGGAGAGGTGAGGAAAGTAGGGGTGGGAGAGATGGAAGGGGAGAGGGGGATGGAAGGGAACAGAGGGGGGCGAGAGAGAGGAGGAAAGAGAGAGGGGAGAAATGGTATCATGCAGGTGCGTGATAACTTTGGAACATTGAGGTTAGCTTAGCCCTTCCTGTCTCCACAATTTGCCTCTCTCCCCTCTTTCCTCTTACTCTTCCTCCCTCCTTCCCCTTCCTCCTCACACACACACAACCTCGCTTCCCCTCCATCCGAGTCTCCGCCCCTCCCGGTTCCCAGGTCATTACTTGCAAAAATTATGCATTTTTGGGTAACAGAAGTAAATAGTGGCGGAATGGGATGAGGGATGGGGAAGGAGAAGATTGGTGATAGTGGAGATAAGGGAAAGGGTGGGTGATAGTGGGGAGAGGGGGCATTGGTGGAGAGAGATAGGGGGGGAGGATGGTTATCATAGGGAGAGGGAGAGTGATAACAGGGAGAGAGGGGGGGGGGGATGGCTGTAATGAACCAAAAGCCTCGTTCTGGTGATTCGTTCTCCTTATGTTCATATGATAATGAATGTAACTGTAGCAAATTAAGAATAGCACCATTAGTAACGTATCAAATACAAACAGAACACCTTAAACACGAAGTGAACGCCGGTATTAACAGATATTTGTGAACTTTGTCCAGTTCTCTACATAAATGTGGGGATTCTTTGCATTTACTGAACACTCTCAATTTCTTCTTTCTTTATTATGCACCCCATACCCATCCCGTGGGCGGTGGTGTAAAGGATTACAGAGGCACATATATATATAATAATATATATATATATATATATATATATATATATATATATATATATATATATATATATATATATACGAATACATATATACATACACATACATATTTAATCACCCTCACAAATACACACATCAATAATCTTTTGTGTCACAAGTGATCAACAAGAGGCTCACAACAGTCACTTTACAAGGCACTTTACATCTATGGTGAGTCACACAGTTACTAGTCTTGCTCCACACCCACCCAACTGGGCGGCAGCTTTACAGTCATGTGCTCCACACCCACCCAACTGGGCGGCAGCTTTACAGTCATGTGCATGCATTACCTACAGTAAGCAAATTTTAGGTATTTCGGGCAGCACATAATTATGAATGAAGTACTTACACATTTCTTGGACACTATTGATGGTATTATCTCTAAATTCCGCGATTTTTTCACATTCTATTATATAATTAAGCACAGTATGCGAATAGTTCTGCTGACAGAGTTTACATTTAGTCAAATCTACATCAGAAGATGTTACAAATTCCCAGAGGTACTCGTAGCCGAGCCTAAGCCTAGCAGTGGTAACATCTAGAAGTCTGCTAACATTATTCGATGACTCATAGACGTGCGGTACCTCCTGCATAATAAAATGATGATAGATGGAGTAACTGGTGTGAATTTCACTTTGCCTCAAGTCTCCGAAATTTAGTTGAAGTTCCTGGGATATTGCTGCCCTCAGGCTGCTCAAAGGCAGTCCAAGTTGGTAATCAATTCCCTCTTTACGAGCAAAAGTCTTGGCCAACTCATCAGTTCTATCATGCATTCGGAGACTAATGTGGGAAGGAATCCACAGGAGACAAACTCTGACTCCATCATTGATTATTTCATTATATCTGTGTCTAGCTTCAGAGATAAGCACGTCACAGTTATGCCTTAGGGAGCTGAGGGCAGTCAAGGATGACAAGGAGTCACTTACAATTGAGCACTCTTTTGGGTTATTAGTTATTTATAAGATTTGTTAATTGTTGAAATGTCACAATGCCAAAGGCATTCCATAATTATTCGTATATCTGGGGATAAGAGCAACGAAATTGTTTTGTTCCTTGTAAAAGGAACATATATCTGGAAATCACCTATCGCAGCATATGGATTATATTCTTCATGAAGGGACTTGTGGACAAGCTAAATGGCCGATATACATTCAATGATCTTCGTAGAAAATAAAGAGTGACACTGGGTCCAATACTAAATCCACGGCCCTGTTCTGTAATTTGACTAAACACTTTAAAAAAGAGTGGACAGAAATCCCAAACTAGTGATTATTATTCCATTACAGATCAGAGTTACGGAATGAGTAATGTTAAACACGCCTCGTCCTTTACGGGCTGCGCTGCCTTCATCAACCGTGTAAGTCTTGTAGCGAATTAAACAGAAATACTTTAAAAATGTTTTGTGAAGGACACATTTTTACACATTTCCACCTCTAATAGGGTACTCATATCTCATCTTCTCTCCTGTCCTCACATCCCTTCCATGTGTTATATAGACATACTGGCTTGGCGCTATATTCTGATATTGTTTCATGGTCGGTCACACTCCTTGATATGGACTCCGTACCTCAAACAGGTAGACCAAACTTAAATAGAAATCCTGACTCAAACGACCATTGTCGTTACGTAAATATTACATAAGGCTTTAACATTTAGTTAGCAGAATCTAAGTCCTCTAAGAGAAAGAAAAATTAGTAATAGCAAGATTAAAGTTAAGCGATAAGGTGTGCATGGAGACAACACGCGGCTGATACGAGGGGGATTACCGGAGATCAGGGCTTGTGTGTGTGAGATCGCAGTTGCACACCAGGTTGAGGAGCAAAATGGGCTTTAGATCAACTCAAGGCAAGAAAAGTCACCGTGGCGTCTAGGGCACACAGGGCATGCCACAGCCCTGAGGCGATTCATGAGATTCTCGGCTTGAGGCAATCTGCAGTTGCCTAACCTTATAACTGAATGGAGAGGTCCAGTCAAGTGCAGAGCCAACGGCCAACAAGTCGTTCCGTAAACTGACCATCCCCAGCTTTAGAGTCGAACTGTTAGAGTTAAAAGTTTACAGGTGCGAGTGAGTATATATGAGTCATGACGGAATAACCAAAGGTTCTTGGTTAAGAGTTAGGATGTTAGTATTAACTTATGCGGACAGGTTAGCGTCCATTGTGTGGACCGCTTACAGTCTAAGGTATGGACCGGTTTGGGTTCAGTGTGTATGGACTGGTAAGAGTCCGGGGGTGGCCCAATATGGTCCAGGGTGGACCTGGAATGTGATTCGCGAGCAACTAGGGAGTCAAGCCAGGCAGGGTTACAGAACATAGTTTACAGTAATTTGGGAAGTGGAAAAATATATGCTTAAGCAATTATTCAAAGTTGATTTTATGTAATAAAATTTAAATGCATTATAGCTTCCGTAACCTTTCGATGTACGTCATATGTGTCCCGAGCCGCACGGCGTGTCAAGAGGGGTGGACGGTATGACAGACAAGGAAAATAATGAACAAAATACTTTGTAAATGATGCAATCTATATCACACAAATACAACAACTTGTAGCATAACATTCGAGTATGATAATGTTCTGACTCAAACGGACATTCTGGCACAAAGCTGACACCTTTGTTCAAACGCTTTCCATGGCTCAAACGAACACCCTGGTTCACTACGGGGTCACCATAGCCCGTGCTAATTGGAACTTTTGTTCCGAGTAGCTAAATCTGAAATAACAACCCTGGTTCAAACGAATACGCTGTCCCAAATGGACACGATGGCTCAAAGGAACACCCTAGCTCAAAGGAACACCCTGACTCAAAGGAACACCCTAGCTCAAAGGAACACCCTGACTCAAAGGAACACCCTGGCTCAAAGGAACACCCTGGCTCAAAGGAACACCCTGGCTCAAAGGAACACCCTGGCTCAAAGGAACACCCTGGCTCAACGAGGTGTGTGTAAATCAGACGAGTATCAATAGTGTTCCCATACACCCGCGGCCTGATCTTCACCCCCCCCCCCCTCCCTCTCTTCCCTGATGATGAATTCTAGGTTAATCCTGTATAATGTATACCGCAATGTATAATGTACCTGTGATATATTTTTTACACAATGCTAAGTACTAGCCCTTGTTAAAAACAAATCTAAATATATTCATAATTTATAGAGAAGTGTATCTGTTTACCCCAATAGCGGACAGGCAATAGTGTTCTGTCCGCTTCCACTGAGTCACCTTCCCTCCCTAACTCTAAGATCCCCCCCCCCCCGTCCCTCCCTTCCTCTTGTAGTCTATATGTCCTTCTCTCTCTCGTTATATCCCTAACCGTGCCTGCACCCCTCCTCCCCTTTTCAGCGCCACACAAATCCCCCGTCTATTGAGACCAACAAGCTAAGAGGAAAACAAAGGTCGCAAAAGCCTTCCAAGATGCGACAAAAATTCGCTAGGCGAGAGGATCATATGGCGGCTCTGATCCCCTGGCGAGCCGGCAAATGCCACTAATGAGGCCCAATACCTGACGCAGCCGAGTACCTGAAACAATTGAAAGCAAAAATGACTCCCGTAAAGATTAGGGCGGCGGAGAGCGGAAAAGTCGAGGGAGGCATTGTTGAAGTTTGCCAAGGTCGGTCGGTGGGTCCCGTCCCGTTTGGTAATAGAGTGGTGGTGGTGGTACGGGTTGGAGGTGGTGGTGGTGGTGGATAGGCTGGTAGGGGCGTGCTAGTGTTTGTGGTAGAAGGGGCGTGCTAGAGTGATTGTGGTGGTAGGAGCGTGTGGAGAAAATTGTGATGGCAAGGGCGTGTGGGAGTGCTGGTGATAGTGGTGGAAAGGGTTTGAGGTGATGGTGGTAAGGGTTTGAGGTGATGGTGGTAAGGGCGTTCCTTGATAGTCGCAACAGGAGCGTCTAGGGATGGTGGTAAGGGCGAGTGGAGGTGGTTGTAGGGACGTGTTGTTTTTGTGTGTTTTTTTTTTTACCTTAGACATGGTCACACATTCATACAATGATAACCAACATATATATATACATCTTCTGTTCCCTATGGACAGAAGATGTATATACAGGGTTGTATTAATTAATGATATGAGTGTTAACGATGGTTGCATTAATAGTAGAGATGTCTGGTTATTGTTGTATTACTGGTAGTGACATGTGGTGTGCTTGTATTACTGGTAGTGACATGTGGTGTGCTTGTATTACTGGTAGTGACATGTGGTGTGCTTGTATTACTGGTAGTGACATGTGGTGTGCTTGTATTACTGGTAGTGACATGGGGTGTGCTTGTATTACTGGTAGTGACATGTGGTGTGGTTGTATTACTGGTAGTGACATGTGGTGTGGTTGTATTACTGGTAGTGACATGTGGTGTGCTTGTATTACTGGTAGTGACATGTGGTGTGCTTGTATTACTGGTAGTAACATGTGGTGTGCTTGTATTACTGGTAGTGACATGGGTGTGCTTGTATTACTGGTAGTGACATGTGGTGTGGTTGTATTACTGGTAGTGACATGGGGTGTGCTTGTATTACTGGTAGTGACATGGGGTGTGCTTGTATTACTGGTAGTGACATGTGGTGTGCTTGTATTACTGGTAGGGGTGTGTATAGGAGTGATGGCATTAACAAAGGGCATGTATTATTGGTTCAGTGGTCGCTGTATGCTGCAGGGACGCTACCCACATTTCGCTAGTGGAATTAAAAACACGTTAAATTCGCTACTAATGATAACCGGACTTGAAATATAAGAGAGTTGGAAACCTAGGTTGTTACGTCATGGTCGTTGAAAATACTACAATTAGACGCTTTTGAACAAACAAGCAGCGTGTCGAGGTTCGAACCTACGAACCTATGTTAGACGCTTATTTGTCTCCTAACACTGGGCTGGCTGTAGTGGAAGGGGTGTGTGGGGAGGGTGTTTATTTTTTTCTTGGTTTGGGAAGTGTTTGGGTTAGTGTGTGTGATGGCTTAACGGTAGTGTTGTGGTGTAGTGTTGTGGCGTTAAGGGTGGTGTTTGGTGGTGTTAAGGGTGTTGTGGTGGTGTTAAGGGTGTTGTTGTGGTGGTGTTATTGGGTAAGGGTGTGTGTGTGTGGGTGGTGTTATGGGTGTTGTTGTTGTGGGTGTTAAGGGGTGTGTGGGTGAGGGTGTTGTGGGGTTAGGGTTTGTTATGTGGGGGTAGGGGTGTTGTGCGGGTGTTAAGGGTGTGTGGTGTGGAAGGTGGTTGGTGGTAAGGGTGTGTTGTGGTGTGTTAAGGTGTGTTGTGGTGGTGTTAGGGTGTGTGGGTAGGTAACGGTGGAAACCCCTCAGCCCTCCTCCGATTTTGCCCAACGGTAAAGAAAATTGTGGCTAAATAAAACACTCGAACGTACCTACTTAATACATAGAAAAGTGAAGGATTTTTGAGTAACATATGATTTACAGAATGTCATTGCAATGTATTATTCTCGCACAAATGCATGCATTATTCGAGAGAAACAGGTTGCAGCCCACACACACGACACACACACCACACACACAGCACACACACACACCACACCACAACACACACACACAACACCACACACACACAACAACACAACACACACACACCACACACACACACACACACACCACCACACAAGTCACAGAGGGACAACTAGGGGACATAGGTGGAAACTTGAGTGTCCAAATGAGCCACAGAGATATTAGAAAGAACTTTTTAGTGTCAGAGTGGTTTGAAAAATGGAATGCATAGGAAGTAATGTGGTGGAGGCTGACTCCATACCAGTTTCAAATGTAGATATGACAGAGCCCAGTAGCTCAGATCTGTACATCAGTTGAATTGACAGTGAGAGGCGGGACCAAAGAGCGCAAGCTCAACCTCCGCGAAAGGTGTTTACAATTAGGTGAGTACACGCACACACACACAGTGTATATCACACACATACACGAGGTGTACGATAGATAGAGCAGACTTCACACACGAAATTAAATACATTATGATTATTCCCAATGTATTCGAAAATTTGTACACTAGTCTCTTAATATTGAGAGGCGGGACCCAGTGCGCTGATCTCATTCCTCTACATAACACAGTTGTGTCAACGCTAGATACGTGCAACACAAACACATACGATACACTAAGCACTATACTCAAGACTCCAATATTAAAATACGGACAACTAGTGTGGATCACTTGAAGGTATTTCATAGAGTAAAACTTATGGTGAGCGAGGCAGCTGAGGAGCATGACATTAAGATTCTCAGGTTTTATGGGATGAAACACAATTATAAAACAAAGCCAATGTATAGACCAAAGCAAATATTTATAATATCAGAAACAAATAATTAGCAAAAGTGTGGTTTGGTTAATTAAAAAAAAAAAAATACTGTGACTTGAAAATGTTGTTAGAAATGAAGATTGTGTCAAGGTTATACCCAAAAATCTTAGAGGGGAAAAAAAACGAGAAAAAGGGTTGGAACCCGGTAGCGGGAGCCATATAGACACCAAAGCACGTGGCGAGGAGGCGCGTCGCATAATCCCAGGGTGGTAACACATCCAGTGATTACGTGGCCGGACTAAACACATGCAATAGTTACGAGACTCTTAACGGTCACCTCGTATCGCACGACAGTTAACGGACAGCTCTATTCATTATGCATCAGGGCTCACCCCCCCCCCCTTGAACCTCCCTCTGAAAAAAAATTATGCACCGAAACGACCATTTTATTCCTAAATTGCTATTGCAACTATTTCCATTTGGTGTTATTACTGTATGGGGTTACGGTTGCCGTTACCTGTTAAGGTGATGATTGTTTTGTAAAGCGCTTTTGACTCCGTTGGGGAAGCATTTTTATACACAACGTGTTCTTTCCGTCGGCCTTCCTCTGAATAACTTAAAACCTGTACCTGCCTGTGGAACCCTTCACTCCGCAGTACGGAAGCATTCCCTAGCAATGAGTACACTAAGAAATATTTCTTTTCTCGTGGTGTGCTTGTCATGTATAAATGCATTGAAACAATTTTATGGGATATGGCGAAGGAGTTACGAGAGAGGAGCTAGTGCTTATCCAATGAGCGAAGATTTGGCTCACATGATACAATTTTATAATTTTTACTTCTCTCCACAAAAGTCAGTATACTGAGTCTATGTGATAAGAAAAGTCCGCTATAATTGTGAAGAGCGCATTATTATTGCACGAAACCATTTGCGACAGCAGGATTGTTACAGCAAACACAGCACCTAAATTAATTTCAATAGTGAGAAATCTGATGGCGAGAATTAAATTATTTAAATAGATCTGGCGGACAGTTAAGTGGTGGACTGGTAAGTGGGCCAGTAATTGGAGAGACGCAATTGTGGCACCAGTCAAGTAACGGACAGGTAAGGAGGAAACAGGTAATAATGGACATGTAAGATGGAAACAGGTAAAAAAAAAAAAAAAATAATTACAGGTCCTATGAAAACAGTAAATAATGTACAGTCAGATAGCAAAACGGGTAAATATGGACAGCGTAAGGAAAACAGGTAACTAATGGACAGGCAGTGTAAGGATAAACACAGCGTAAATAAAGCACAGATAAGACGGAAAACAGGTAATAATGGACATGGGTCAATAGGGCACACATTTACTAATGACTACAGGTAAAGGAAAAAACATGTAAATATTGACATTCAGAGAAAACTTAAATATTGACAGGGATAAGAGGACACAGGTAAGAATGTACATGTACAGAGAAACAGTAAATAATGGCCAGGTAAGAGGAAAACAGTAAATAATGGACGGTAAGAGGAAAAGGTAAAATAAAATGGACAGGTAGATTGAACAGGTAGGCACGTGGCGCCGTAGGGTGCAGCAGGAAGAAAAGGCAGGCACGACCGAACTAATCCCACTACCACATCCTCTTATTCCTTCCGCCCTCCTCGCCCTAAGCCCCCTTCCCCTGCTCCCTCCACCACTAGCTACCTCGTCCTCTCGCTACCCATCCCTCCCTCCCTTTCCTGGAATACCCTCTACCAGCAGGCTTAACTACTCGTTAGTCGTGGCTCAGACATGAACAAAAGAACAACACTACACCCCTAATACCACCACCAGACGCACCACCAAATCAAAGTGCCACTACCACTTCAAGTGCGCCACATGGTAGAAAATATATATAGAATATATATATATATATATATATATATATATATCTATAGTTATATATATATATATATATATATATAATTATCTATAGATAT
>WNGS01166226.1:16899784-16911788 GCA_020271785.1 Procambarus virginalis | reverse complement strand
TCCTGACACTACTCCTACTACCCAGCACTCCTCCACTCTCTTGATGCTCCTGTCCTCCTGACTCCCTACCCCTCCTCCTGGCACCACCCTCCTCTTGGCACACCTCCCCCCCTCCTGGTGCCACTGGGCGGACAAGAGACCATCTCAGAACAACTCACAAATGGGCACGCGACCGTACCCAAACACTAATGGCGGACCGGACTATCTGACATGAACTCAGCTCTCGGGGGCAAGACGGGAACAACCCAGCTTCAGCACGGTTGCTAACGTCGGGTTGGTGCGAGCGAGTCCTCACCCTTAATGATTGTCACGTGTTAGATTCGTAGTTCACAAGGCTATGGAACAGCTTTTACGAAGAGATACTGTTCAGCCTTGTGATTAAGACCGGAATTTTAGTGATATTAATTCATTTCTGGTGTTGGCATGAAATGAACATCTCCACAGGATCGCCAGATGCAGGTGAAGCCATCGTGATATGCGCGGTGGTGGAGATGGAAAAGGAAGAGGAGGAGGAGGAGGAGGAGGAGGAGGAGGAGGAGGAGGAGGAGAGGAGCCGAGATAAGAGGAAGGAAAAAAAGAGAGTTGAGACGGCAACACCGCGCCCGAGGCCATCACCAAAGGTTTAAGACCGAGACGTAAGACTCAAGTTAATGGGTGGGTCTGGTGTGCCCGAATATCCAATGCAGAGCCTCACTCGCCTTTTGATCTTTTAATTACCTGCATCCCCGAGCAATATATTTATTATTTTTATTCAGCTGTAGGAGAGGGTGGAAGGGATCGGTGTGTACCCTCAAAGTTCACAGTTTTACCTTCCACGGGAGTTTTGCAACACCGTACATAATTCTCGTATTATGCAAATGGAGGAGTGCGTAAGGCAGAGCCACACTGCCTGGTCTCCGACGGCGGCGGCGGCGGGGGGCCTGCCTCCTACCGCAGGTAATATCTGCATTATATTCTAATTCAATACCGATTCTCCCCGTTCTCTCGCGCGGTTTAGTGAAATTTAACGTCTGTTCCGTGTTCTCTGGTGCATTGTTTTATAATTTAACTCGGGGTGTCTTTTCTACTTCGTGGTTCGTTTAACACTTATACTGCTCTTATACAAGTGTACTACATCGTAATATTCTGCTCTTATACAAGTACGCTATATCGCAACATCCAGCTCTTATACAAGTATGCTATATCGTAATATTCTTCTCCTATACAAGTATGCTATATCATAATATTCTGATATTATACCATTATAATACATATTATATACCGGTATAGTCATGGTGTTTACCTGTACATAGTGTACCGGTGTGGTAAATGGTATTTACAAGTATATTATATGATATTTACCAGTATGGTACATCATGTTGTACAATACAGAACATGGTATTATTTAGTACAATACAGGAATTCTTCCAGTACATTACCTGGTACTTACCATCACGGTACATGGATGTGAACTTTGTCCTCGGGATTTAATATTTGCTTGTGAATGCATTTTATTATGTATCAGAGGAATGCGATCATTTGAGTGCATTCACGTTTGTATATCAAACATTATTGAACTTCTCTCCGAAGTTTTTGTATCCATACTTCTGAGTAAATATTTACTAGACCTGAGATATGCCGCATGTTTTCAACGCCTTACTGATAACCGCTGTAAATACCCCTAAATCTACTTACTGATTAACATGATATTTGTGAAAAATTTAGCATGCAAATAGGTCACACACTGAACGAACAAGCGGTAGTTTCCTCCCCGGTCCTTTCGTTATTTGGAGCGTTACTAGGAAATCAAGCAAAAATATGATAAATAATTCTCTTCACGTCCAATGCCCACAGACATTAATTTCATTTACAAATGTATCCTACACCTCACTTATTCGTGTACTTTCTCAAACCTGAATATTTAGTTTAACTTGTTAGTTAGCGCGTGTTTACCCGCTCATCAACACGTCATGGTTTTACACACTCGTCATATTCGTAACACTCATCGTATTCGACGGATGGCAAACCTGTCCTCAGGCTAGGCTCGTCTACGGTCGACTTCAAAGACTCATCAGTTTTAACATACTGCGTGTTAAAAATTTGTATTTTTGCATATATAAGTTACTATCGATACATACTAAAGTGTGTTGAATAGTTAGGCGTAACTTAGGTTAGGTTAGATGGTTATGTTCAGTTGACAAATATTGGCATCTGCAATACGTGGATGAAAGGTTTATAGAGGTGCGGTTCAAGCAGAGGACGTGACCGAAGCATTGCTCGAAAAATTTCCATACGTCAGTTGCGAGTCGTGAGTAAAGTGTTTTTCACTCATAAACACGGGTTTTGGTGAGTGGATTAACGAGTACTTGGCGTTTGTTGAAGAGGAAGGGTTACAGTGTTCACCCCTGAGGTCCGGAAGTGTGTCTTACTGAGGAAATATTCACAGCTGACTCGACTTTGTCTGATATAATCCACAAAAAAGTCAAAATCCTGACTCTACAAGTGCTCAAAGCCTCTCATCCTGCTCAGCCTCGTATGATCAAGTTCGAATCCTTTAAGGCTATTCACTTAGTTGTAATCACCTAGTTGTGCTTATGGGAGTTGAGCTGTACCTCTTTGATTCTGCCTCCCAACTGTAGGTTCAAGTGTTTTCTGATGCATGTTGGCTTGTGGACCATTCAAGCTTGACGAACAACTGATGCTCATGCGGCCCGAGCATGTTGTAGTGTTTTGATGAAATATTTGTGCCCAAAATAGTCACGAGTGATATTGGGTATTTGGGTTATAAGTCAGACGATTCCCCAATACTTTTGTTCAGTTTGTGGCTGAGTGGTTATAGTAAAGGAAATGCCAAGGGGCATAGAGGTCCTGGCTGGCCAGGATCGAATCCTTCAGGGGTCAAGAGTTTTCTGATTGCATATATGTATATACCAGATTTTCTAATGTTTGTACCAAGTCTAGAAAAGTAATCTAAGTATAAAGTCAAACATAGACTGATAAGTTCGGTAGTGATAGGTGTCAGAGGATCGCTTGGAGGTCGTGATGTCCGCTGTAACTCAGAGCCATACAGCACTAGAATGAAATTCAATAAAAAAATAGAAGGTTAACTCTTGGTATTAAGAAATTTATTCACTCGAAACCTTTACTTTTATATATACTTATTTTATCACTTCTAGAAAGGTAATTTGTTATGATGTTTCTCAATCTGTTGACGAAGCTTTAGTTGGACGATTGTGCGGCATCTTTCATTCTAAAGGTTTAAAATATTTTTTCCCGTTATCAAATAATTTTTTCTAGAATAAATAAATTCTAGAATACAACTGATTGAGTAAGTTTGTTCAGCTTCGTTTATATCATGAAAATATAAGTCTGGTGTCAGCATAGTTTACTCGTCCTAGGACACACAGATTTTAGTTCTTTGAGCAGATCTGATAAGGCTCATTATCTTAATGGTGGCATTAGGTTTATCACACTTAGCTGCACACTAATTTATCTCCATCCTCAAAGTTCTCGAGTTTCTGAGCTCTGAGCTTTTTGGTGTGTTGTTAGGACGGTCCGGCTGTATGGTGAGGTGGCCAGTACGTAAGGTACGGAGCGGTGAAGGAACCAGGATGTTGTTCTTGTTTTAGATTTAGCTACTCAGACCGAAATGTCTTCGTAGCACGGGCTATGGTGAGCCCGTCAAGGAGCCAGGAGTAACGGAATGCATAAGTAAATGATGGAGGGGTACTGAGGGGTGATAGACGTGCGAGGATATGTAAGGGTTCATACGGATAGTAAGGAGGGAACGAAGGGTTGAAGGAGCCTGAAGGGAAGGTACGGAGGATTGAAGGAGCCTGAAGGGAAGGTACGGAGGATTGAAGGAGTCCGGTGGAAGGGTCCCTGTGCAGGCAGCCCGTCCTCCGGAGTTGTCACGTCACAAAAATGGTGAACCAAATTGTCCTAATCAACGACATACGTATAGAGAACGTGGGTGTTAGTAAACGCAACTCTATAGTCTGCTATGAGCTGCTATGATTTATAATTCATCATATTTTGTCAGTTGAGGATTCTGACGTCAAAATGGGGTGTATTATTGGAGGGGACAGGATGGCCATGGTGGACGGGTCGATCCGAAAAGGTGCGCCATAGGTGTAGGGAGCTCAGGTAGAAACTGGTAACAAAAATTTGTGCCATGGGACCAACCCTGACCATTTTTTTATTATTATTAAGATATGAGGTACATCTGCATTAGTGCAGCTACCCTAGACTATATGAAGTGGAGTACAGTGTGTCAAAAAAAAGCTAACTAGGTGATGCTAAAAAAATCCCCATCACACAGGATGGTTAGTCATACAGAGGCATGTGATAAGCAGTCTGCATTGGCAGACTCCGGATGCATTTTGAGGATATCATCAACACAAGATTGAATAAGGTAGCAGTGGTAATACAAGTCCCCATCTCGCAGGATGGTTAGTCATACAGGGCCATGTGTTTAGTAGCCTGCACTGGCAAATTTTGGGTACACTGTGAGGATATCTTCAAGAATACGAGAGTGAATAAAGTAATTGCAAAGCTCCAGGTACCTCAACCCTGACCCACTAGAAGTTATAATTGAAAATCTTCGGACGCGGCTAGCCACCTTTCACTGATTGTGTGGGAATAGCCATGGGAGCCAACCTCATGCAACGAAGAGACCGGCAACGAAGGACCCAACCATGTTGGTCACCAATCTCTCACCAATCACCATATAAAGTTGGGTGAGGCTAGCCCAAAGCATATGGTTTCCCTTCACGAACAAACATAGATACAAATTATATTTTTAGCCATATTCCCCATGGTCAGTGAAAGGGCAACACTCAAGAGTGCATTTCAGATTATAAATCCATCGCAGCACTGTGACGCTGGGGAATATTACTATCAGCGTCTGGGTCTCTCATTGCTTCGAAAAGCCTAGAACCCAGATCATTAAAAAAAAGTTTTTTTCATTTTTATCTCAGGCACTAATATATATATATATATATATATATATATATATATATATATATATATATATATATATATATATATATATATATATAATATATATAACCATAAACTCGTTTTAACCCAACAAGGATTCAAACCCTTGCCGTCCAGGATCACCCATTGGCATACAGAGTACAGTAGCCATTAGACCAATGATCGTTTATAAGGATTGGTTAGACCTGGAGCTTATTATCAAAGCCCTATGACTAGTCAACTCTCAACGACACACACGGTGCAGTTTGGTACAGTTTTTCATCGCATTCTGGCACATACACGGGTCGCACTGAGTATACAATTGAAACACAAAGGTTGCATGAATGCGTGAGCCGTGAATCACTAAAAATTCTTTTTTTTTTCCCAAATCCTGGACCAAACCAGGATTCGAACCCCTGCCACTCAGGATTACCCATTGGTGTATAAAGTACCGTAAGCACTAGACCAATGATGGTCAATAAGGAATCCTTTTAGACGATCTTCAGCAGCTTGCTACTTTAGACAGCCCTGATGGGTTGAAAGCACTTACTCACCTTTCATTGTGGTTTCTAAGCATTAATGTGATCTGTGTCATAGGTTATTATGTTAAACAAATAATGATGATTTAATATGCGCTATTTTTTTTCATGCATAACTTTCTTTGTCTCAGAATCTATTATTCAAGTGTTTGCAATTGATTTTACAATAAAATAACAATAATTAGACCTATATAGACTGCTCTTTATACAATACATGAACGATAATTATAAATTAAATGATAATATGATAAAATATTCAATGGCAGTGTTTCAGTGATTCATTGACTGATGAAGAGTAAGCCACCCAAGAGGAGGCACGGGCATGAATAGCCCGTAAGAAATACCTGAATAGCCTGTTTCAGTGGTTCTATGCTCATACACCTCCCAGGACCTTATCTGTCTGGTGTTTCCGAACTGTATTAGTTAAGTGAGGTGGGATACTGCAAAACGCTGGTGAAAAGGACACCTTTTCCCCGACGGATTTACTGTCCCATCGGATGCATCGGCCCGTTGTATGCGCATTCTAAACGGATGCGTTAACACCGACGGATGTGCTGAATACTAAGGCATATGCTGGTGCAGACGGAGTCTCCTTTACCGACGGATGTGCTGAATACTAAGGCATATGCTGGTGCACACGGAGTCTCCTTTACCGACGGATGTGCTGAATACTAAGGCATATGCTGGTGCACACGGAGTCTCCTTTACCGACGGATGTGCTGAATACTAAGTCATATGCTGGTGCACACGGAGTCTCCTTTACCGACGGATGTGCTGAATACTAAGGCATATGCTGGTGCACACGGAGTCTCCTTTATCGACGGATGTGCTGAATACTAAGGCATATGCTGGTGCACACGGAGTCTCCTTTACCGACGGATGTGCTGAATACTAAGGCATATGCTGGTGCACACGGAGTCTCCTTTACCGACGGATGTGCTGAATACTAAGGCATATGCTGGTGCACACGGAGTCTCCTTTACCGACGGATGTGCTGAATACTAAGGCATATGCTGGTGCACACGGAGTCTCCTTTACCGACGGATGTGCGAGCCCGGAGGATGATGCACCAGCCCCGAGCAACGCTCTGGCCTGATGGACGCGGCGCTGGCCAGACACAAGTGGATTCTCTTCGCACTGACCACCTTGGCTAATTATAGAGGCCAGCTAAGTTATTGCTGGAATACATATCGACTGGTCTAGCAACGCCTGCACCGCCTGCTGCCCGGCAGGGTTCAGGAGGGGGATAAGGGGTGTGAGGGGGTTATGGTTGTGGTGATGAAGGTGGTGCTGATGGTGTCAGTGTTAATGGTGGCAGTGGAAGTGGTGGTGGGGATGCTCCGTGCTTGGGGATGAAAGTGGTGAAATATGGTAGCGGCGGCAGTGTAGCATGTGTGTGTTATAGAGGGACAGCGACGCCGGTGTTGGCAACATGTGTGGTGGAGGTGACATTTTACGCAGCTCACAGTTGTAAAGGTGCAGACACGTGTCTGTGGAAGTTGGTAATACTGTGAACCAACGCGATTTCAAACTGATCAGGGCGACAAATTGATCAGGGCGATAAATTGATCAGGGCGACAAACTGATCAGGGCAGCAAATTGATCAGGGCGACAAATTGATCAGGGCGACAAACTGATTAAGGCGACAAATTGATCAGGGCGACAAATTGATCAGGGCGACAAATTGATCAGGGCGACAAACTGATCAGGGCGACAAATTGATCAGGGCGACAAACTGATCAGGGCGACAAATTGATCAAGGCGACAAACTGATCAGGGCGACAAACTGATCAGGGCGACAAACTGATCAGGGCGACAAATTGATCAGGGCGACAAACTGATCAGGGCGACAAATTGATCAAGGCGACAAATTGATCAGGGCGACAAATTGATCAAGGCGACAAACTGATCAGGGCGACAAACTGATCAGGGCGACAAACTGATAAGGGCGACAAATTGATCAGGGCGACAAACTGATCAAGTCTATAACAATCTGACTTACGCAACAATATGCTGTTCAGCGTGACAAGAAGATGATCAACGAGACATTAAGCTGATCAACGAGAGAGGAAACTTACCAACGAGACAAGCTGATCAACGCTTCAACAAGCTGACTAACTCGACAAGCTGATTAACGCATAACAAGCCGATCAACGCGTCAACATGCTGATCAACGCGTCAACATGCTGATCAACGCGTCAACATGCCGATCAACGCGTCAACATGCCGATCAACGCGTCAACATGCCGATCAACGCGTCAACATGCTGATCAACGCGTCAACATGCTGATCAACGCGTCAACATGCCGATCAACGCGTCAACATGCTGATCAACGCGTCAACATGCTGATCAACGCGTCAACATGCTGATCAACGCGTCAACATGCTGATCAACGCGTCAACATGCTGATCAACGCGTCAACATGCTGATCAACGCGTCAACATGCTGATCAACGCGACAACAAACTGACCACAGCCTAAAACCTCCCATCGATCATTGTCCCAAGGAGCGGGTGTTAGGGTCCCCTCTCCAGGTCCCGCTGCTGGTGGGAAGAGACGGGAGGGTGGAGTGTGGTGAGAGGGAGGAGTGGTGGTGAGAGGGAGGGTGGAGTGTGGTGAGAGGGGGAAGGTGAGAGGGAGGATGGAGTGGTGGTGAGAGGAAAAATGATAGAGGGAGGAAGAAGTGATGGAGAGGGAGGGAAAAGAGTGATGGAGTGAGTGTGACTTACAGTTGTGGGTATAATTCTCCAAGCGCGCCGGTCTAGAACCGGACATGTCTAGTGTTATATCTTGTACCGTCAGACTGTTGCTAGCAGCAGTCCGCAGGCTGACACATCCTCCAGGAATTTATCCAGTTGTCTCTTGATAACATCCATTTTTGTTCCTGAAATATTGTGTCTCTCGCTCCATAAAGTGTTATGTTACTGGACCTGTTACATATTTGGGACCTGTCTTTCGAGTATCGTTCCTGTATATATTATTTGATACCTCACTCATCACCTTTCCAGAGAGTATTGTGATAATTATGAGTAGTATGTAGTACTATGTACTATGGGAACTATGAGCAGTGCTTCAGATGATTAACTGTACCTAGAAATATGAAGAAAACTGGGGTGAGGGAAATAGGATCCATATAGTAGAAGGGAGGGATAGAGAGAAAAGTTAAACAGACTTAGATCAGAGATTATGAAGATATGTGTGTGTGGGCGTGTGTGTGAGTAGTGTGAAATGACTTAGTGTGCGTGTGTGTATGCAGAGTGTGTGTGTGATGTGTGTGTGTGTGTGTGTGTGTGTGTGTGTGTGTGTGTGTGTGTGTGTGTGTGTGTGTGTGTGTGTGTGTGTGTGTGTGTGTGTCCGCCAGCCAGCCACTGGTCACCGCCTGCCCTGGTCGGAACCATTATGGTAGCACACTTGGCTACACAATGGCAGACGCACCGGTCAAATCCAAAGGATCCCCACTAAATCAAATTATAAAAATGAAAAAAAACTTTAAATTTTCCTCTCTCCAAATATCTTTAAAAGTGGAAGTGATCTTAATATTTATATAGTTTTGTGTTTTATATTTAGAAGGACGGAGGGACATTAAATATGCGGTCTCAGTGTTGCTAAACACAGCACAAACTAACACCCTCATCTTTTTCGAAATACACACACACATATACAAGATTATCAGAGGAATTGATTGGTAAAAAAAACAGTTTATTTAACACAGGGGGGTGTTAAAGTGTACCGTTCCTGAACACTATCTGTACACTATCAACTCTACACTAGTTGAGCCAATAGACTCAACTGGTGCACAGGTTCCTGAGCCTATTGTACTCTATCATATTTACATTTGAAACTGTGTATAGAGTTCGCCTCCACCACATCGCTGCCTAAAGCATTTCATTTGTTAACTATTCTGACAGTGAAAATTGTTCTTTCTAATGTCTCTGTGGCTCATTTGGGTACTAAGTTTCAACATGTGTCTCCTTGTTCGCGTTCCACCCATGCAGCAAGTGTGGTGTGAGTACACACACACTCACACACACACACACACTAGGATTCACCTCCCCCTACCTCCTCCTTCCCCCTCCCAACCCCTCATCCTGACGGTAAAAACGAGTCGAGGCTGTTGTAGCGGCGATGGCAGCGGCAATGTGGATTTTGACGAGGATGACCCTTCTCGCTATTCTTGCCCAGGACAAAAGGGTTGGAAGGAGGGAGGTATTAGGGTAAGGGAGAGAAGGGGTGGAAGAAGTGGGGAGGAGTAGGTGGTGCCACTGTGATGAACAGTAATGGGGTATGGGGGGATACGGAGACAAGAGGACAAGAGGTTGGAGGGGATGTGAGCTAGGCCATAGGAACGTCCCTCCCCAAAACTCGAAAGTTTTTTCAGACACTGTTTGCTGTGTCCATCCGTTCCTCCAGCTCCTCCTGGTCGAGGTTTTGATTTCCTTCGTGTGTATAAAGGACATAATACAGCTATTTAGGGGAAGATGAAGGTTGTCATGGGGTTAGGGACGGTTGTCATATTGAGCTGTCGTCGTGTGTGTGATTATGGGGTATTTTCAGGGGAGAGTGGGATGAGGCATTGGACATACAGTAGTTAGGAATACAGGAGAAGTCAAGCATTTCATGTTTGTATATCACTCCGCCAAAGGGAGTGATATCCGCCAACTGATGCTCCTATAAGATCCAAATATTTATTATCCTCTTCAAATCCGGATATTTTCTGATTTTAAGGACACTATGTCTTCAGGTTAAAAAATGTTATACTATTTTAAAAATGTTGTAATGACGAGGAAGACATGATGGAGTACGCGTGGCTTCTCCAGCATGTGAAGCTGTGTATATGAATATAAATAAAGGCTTAGAACATCCTTTCAGTCATTGGTACTATTTATTTTTTAAGAATAAACATTAATGTAAATATCATACGAAATTTACACAGCCTATCTGTGGTGTGACACAAAGCAAGTTTTCACAGAAAACATTAATCAGTTACATTTCTTAAACTTAATTAAAAAATAATTTGTTAAAAACTATAACAAGGCAGAATATAACTTCTTTTAAAAATGAGAATACATCAGTGATCATAATTCATTAGAATTGTACTTCAATTCTAACTCAGAGCATATGAAATGGGGTTGGATAGTATTAAGGTGCGCTCACCGATGTGCTTGGTGGTGTGTGCTGTATGGGTTCATCCCGCGGGGATCGTAGCACCATATAACCAGCCAACAATTGTGGTCTTCGAATCATATGGAATGTGGTCTTCGGACCACGTGGTGTGTCTTCGGACCACGTGGTGTGTCTTCGGACCACGTGGTGTGTCTTCGGACCACGTGGTGTGTCTTCGGACCACGTGGGTGTCTTCGGACCCTGGGTGTTTCGGACCACGTGGTGTGTCTTCGGACCACGTGGTGTGTCTTCGGACCACGTGGTGTGTCTTCGGACCACGTGGTGTGGGGCCTTCGGATCACGTTTGACTTCTTGGTTGAGATGAATCTGATTGGTTTTCTTCCTGATTTCTTTGGTTTCTCAAATAAAATTATTATACAGATAAATAAGTTCAATCAAATACAACAAAACAAGGAGGGACTTTGAATTTTCATGGCAATCTCATTTTTAAAACGGAGTCGAATACTGTTAAACAATATTGTTACTGAATTGACATATAGGTTAATTTATGTATGAGGAGCATCATAATTTATTTCATTAGCTGAATATTACAGTTAGGGTTATTGCAATTACATGCTACAACTATCGTGTTACATGTCACATATTTCTTCTTTCTTCCAAAAGTCATTTCTTTATGAAGAAATGTAATTTCTTAAGATTTGTTATAAACAGTTTTAATATCTGAGTCTTATATGAGTTGGACTTGTTCAGCAACGATTTTCGTCAAAAACTTGCTCATCAACCTTCCTAATTGTAACCAGTTTTCCAATCAACCGTTGAGTGTTTCAACATCTTTATGATAAATAAGTTAAAAAAATATATTATCATCATTCTTAAACAACTTTCTCAGCATACCTAACAGCTTCTACGACTCTTGCATATTTTATCTTGTCTTAAATGCATGATACTTTTTGTATGCCGTCTGCAATATGGAAATATATCTCAAATTACAAAATTCCGATCCACCTTTTCCATGTAACTTTTGTTTTGCTAATTTACAGGTTCTTCAGTTGAGTTCAGTACTTGCGTTCCAACTCCTGGCTGGTAGGCTAGAAGCTCAGTAATATGTTTCAGAGACAGGGATTGTTGAGCCAAGATAGTGTCCACCACCTCACAAATACATCGGTCAGTGGGGCAAGAGAGTGTCCACCACCTCACAAATACATCGGTCAATGGGGCAAGCCAGTGTCCACCACCTCACAAATACATCGGTCAGTGGACAAGACAGTGTCCACCACCTCACAAATACATCGGTCAATGGGGCAAGACAGTGTCCACCACCACACAAATACATCTGTCAGTGGGACAAGACAGTGTCCACCACCTCACAAATACATCGGTCA